>CAEGAD010094703.1:0-62899 GCA_903067055.1 Poeciliopsis paucimaculata | reverse complement strand
GCTGAGACATTAATCCTCTAATCCTGGAGATGTTCTTCAGGTGGTAGAAGGCCGACTTTGTAACTGTCTTTATGTGGCTCAATGTTAAGGTCAGAGTCCATCACTACTCCCAGGTTTCGGGCCTGATTGCTGGTTTTTAGTTGTAATAACTGAAGCTGTGCATTGACTCTAGATCGTTCCTCTTTAGGCCCAAAAATAATAACTTCAGTTTTGTTTCTATTCAGTTGGAGAAAGTTTTGGTGCACTTGGCCTTGTACATATTCTTCCAACTGCAGCAAATCAATTTCTCATTTCATAATCTTTTTTTTTTTTTTAACTGTCTCTGTTGCCAGACATGCAGCAGTTACATGTTAAAATATTCTCACTTGGACTAAAAGAACACTTTTGAAGAGCAGATTTAGTGATTTAATTTCAATAACACTACAAAACTTTTTTAATAAAGTGTTTGTTTGTTTTTCATTGACAAAGATGGTCAAATCCAATCCAGAATTTTTGCACAAATGTATGCAAACCAATTTCTGTTTTTTTTTTGTTTGTCTTTTTTTTTAATCAATGCATATCATATAATCAAAGTCTTTAGAAATAAAGATTTGTCCCTCAAACGGTGCTGCCAAGAAAATATTACATCTTTGTGCTGTTTAGCTACATTTGAACGAAGCATCTTGATTGTGTTTTGTGGGGAAACTATTTTTATGTCTAGATTTTAAAGACACTCAAATGTACTATAGTAGAGTTATAAAGATTAAAAACAATAGTTGGGTCTTGAGTAGAGATTTAAAAGTGAGTTTATAAAAACGCCTTTGTTCCATTGCCAGAAGACAAATATTTTTGGTGCTTTCTCTATGAGATTTATATGTTAATTTGCATGGTAGACCATGTTTAGGTTGTAGCTTTAGATTTCGGTCGGTAAGAGACAAAACTACAACCAGAAGCCAAAGAAGTTGTGAAAGCTGCCATATACATGAGCATGTCTTTGCCCTGGTCTGTTGTCAGAGCGAACTGTTTTGTGAACCAAGTGCAGACATGGAGCAGAGAGTAGTTATTACAAACTAAAAACTAGTTCAATATGTTGTTATTAGCATCTTAAAGGAGGTCTGAAGTCTTTGTGGATTTTGGCTACCAGTGATCGTGGTCTCTTCAAACACCAGCAGCCCAAAGAGGATCATGGTCTGAATGCAGGTTGGACAGTCATTTTCCTGTCCCCAGAATTTCAACAGGGCTTTTCTGGAGACAATACAGAAAATACAAAAGGGATTCATGGGCCTGTGACAAGGAATCTTTGACTGCTTCGTTTTCACCCACTTGTGAGAGTAGCGATAACATAGACATAGACTTTATTCTTATTCAGCTGCACATTTACGTTAAATGTGTTGAGCAAAATTTTGATGGATGCCAAAAAATGAAAATGCCAAAGGTTCTTTGTAGAGCAAATTCTTACCTTACTTACAGTTTAAATGGCTCCCTCCATTTTCTCACACTTTGATTGTGAAACATTCTCAAGTAAAACTTATTTTTACCTTAAAGTTATGATTTGCTTTTTGATAACTAAAGGTGAGCACAAGAATTCAACAGTTGAGACTTGAAAGGAAGAAGAAAATCTGTCACCTGACGACAAAAGTATTGTTGATGTCTTGAAATGTCTTTTCTGTGGATTTTTAAGTTTTATCAGTTTGTACTTACGGAGGACGAGAACTCCATGGCGAAGCGACTGAGTGCGGTTGGATTCCACTGTGATGTTCAGCATGGTGGGATTTCCTCTGGTGATGGACATGCGGCCGTCTTGCTGGGCTTCCTGGAACATCCGCAGCAGCTGACTGGCTATGACCCCATTGAGCACGGAAATGGCAACCATCGGCAACACAAAGGACAGGAATGCATTTACCTGTTTAGGAAAGGGCAACATGTCAAAGACCGGTTGAGTTAGTCTGGACAAATACTAGGTGACATTATCATTACTCAGATAACAGTTAAAACCAGACACTAAATAGGACAAGCCTTTTTCAGTCCCAAGTCAGTAAGCATGATCAAAATAATCTATACTGGCCATAAGAGGGAGAATGGTGAGGAATATTTTACATACACTAACACATTTGCATGCACTAAAAGTGCCATGCCTCTAGTCAAATGGTGGAAGATTGTTTAAAATAAGTTGGTCTTTCCAGGTCAAATTAATCATCCAAACAGAAAATGGCCCTGTCTATACAGCCCAATTAGTAACAAAGGAGCTTAAGGACAACAAAGTTAATGTTTTGGAATGGTCATTACAAAGCTCTGATCTCAGACCAAGAGAAAATTTCTGGGCAGAGAGCAGGAATCTGGAAGCCAGGCGGCCAACAGATCAGACTTATTTATTCAGTTCAATTCAACTAATTTGTATAGCGTTAATTCACAACAAATGCACTTTACAAAAAACATTGCTTCAATTCAATCATGCACACAGTCAAAAGAGAGCAGTAAGCAAACAATGCAGCTTAAAACATCTCTATACAAGCAAACACAGCAGATTGCATCCAGCCACTGACCGTTACGGTAATTGTTTTAGGAGGAAAGAGTACAAATTACAGCAAACTACTATAAACTGTGAAAGGATACCCAAAATGTTTAACCCAAGTTATTTAGTTTTAAAGGCAATGTTATTCAATGTGAAAGAAATGTATGTCGACTTCTGACTTTAGAAGATACCAATAAAAAACAAACAAACAAACAAACATGTCTCTTTGTTTTAGCATTTAGCTGAATGAAACAATAATTTTTTTTACAATTTTGTTTTACATTTACTGGTAAATGCATTATTATTATTATTATTATTATTATTATTTGTTGGGAACCGGGGTCTTGGCTCTTTGTGGGGATTTGGAGGGCGTACCACTGATTCAGGTCAGCACACCTGTGATTCATCACCTAATCATCGCTCTCTCTCTCTTTCTCTGTCCATTCTCCACCACAGCCTTTACATTTACCTGCAAAGAACTCACTCTGTCAAGACCTCACACTGGAACCCGGATCACTTCAAGGACACCCACAAAGAGACCGTACCCCGGAAATCACGGTATTCCCCCCCTGGAGGAAGTTTAGCTTCATCTCAACTAAGATCAGTCTAATTCTTCCTGAATTTCCACTTTCTGACAACCTCAAACTCACCATCTCTTTCTCACTGCTCTTCAGAATTCAGACAACCCTGGTTGCCAACTCCCAGGACAAGAACTACACGATCTTACTTTTTGTCATTTTTAAAATAAACGTCTTTATCTGATCATTTGTTCTCCTGGTGGTGTTCTGTATGTGGGTGAAGAAACTAGGACCCATCATGACATTATTATTATAATTAGTCTACAACAGTAGGTGGCCTATAGGAGACTGAAAAGGTGCAAAGCAGATTAATCATTTTCTCCAGTAAATGTATAACTTATGTTGATTATTATTAGCATTAACATATTAACATGCTGTACACATTCTCATTTTAAGTATTTCTCTTGTCATTACTATAATTATAATTTTTCATTAGCCTGATTTTTTATTATTATTATTATTATTATTTTCTTTTTGGTGCCCCCTCACCTCCAGGTTCATGGTGTTCAGTGTGTGATCCAGGCAGGCAGACCAAAAAAAACAACAACAAACAACAAACATTATGGTATACAATGTCAAGTTTTCATTGTATATATTATTCTTAATAACTTGGCCTTAGTGTTGGTGGGTTGTTTCTGACAGTTGACAATCGTTCACTGGTGAAAGGCACCAGCCCTCCATGACCCTGGTAAAGAATGAAGAAAATAAAAAGGCAATTTCAATTTTAGAGGGAGCCTGCTTCAGGTTGATTTGATCTAAAGTTGTAGGAGCAGGTCGGTTGGCTGTTAACAGATTATATCACTGAAATAATAAAGACTGATATCAAATACAAGTTACACATCAGTAATGTTTAATATATTTGACCTTGCTCAGTGTTCAGTACCAGATATCAGACCAGGACAGTGAAGAAGAATAAAACCTTTGGATAGTACATTTCTGACAATGTACTGATGCTTCCTTTTCATGCAATTTAAGAAAATATTTTCAAGAAAACTTTTTTCCCTATTTTTTTTTTCTTTTTTTCTTTTTTTTTTAATAGAAACTTTTTCAAAAAAATTGTTTAGCTATTTTATGTGAGAAATTATGGACAAAGAGCTGGTCTCTAATCTTAAAACCAACCTGCACTACAGAAGGTTGAGTTTTCTGCATTGGCTGCCATGACAACAAGGTCCAATAAATGGGAAATGTGTTCATTAAATCTGACATTGCGGCTCTGAAGCAAGGACTCCATGAGACTGATTCATAGATGTTCCAAGCTGTCCTATATGTAAAAAATAAAACTGCCTTAGAAGTTGGAATGTTATACTTTTCACTCCATAACTAGCACCTGCTGTCCAGGATTAGATCATTATTAACTTCATTAGCCCTGATAAGTGACCAGGTGGTCAGAAATTCAGAAATCTTTGTCTGATCAGTGAACTGGGAGAGAGGGAACAGAAGAGATAACAGAAAGGCTGAATGTAGGGCTAGATGATGTGGTTGAAAAATGTATCACAATATAAAATACAAAATATACTGCCAGTCTGGTGGCATCACCTTATGTCTTTTATCCAGTTATTACTCCATGAATTTGGTGTTTGTTTTCAAGCAGCTACGAGACACGGTGGTGAAACATCAAACTGCTGCTGCGCAAGGTACTCAGTACGTTGTTGCTAGGTAACCACAGAGTGATTGAGTTCATTGATACCACCAGCCTAGCTTAGCATGCTGTGAGAGGCGGAGTGGACAAAGCATTTCTTCTGCCTACATCCCCCAGAATGCCATGCGGTTCAGGATTATAACATGTGGATGTTGATCATATCTCCAACTCAATATATATTGTTCGTGGTTTATTGTCCAGTCCTAGTTGAATGTGTTCAAAATGTTAGTATATCGTGGAGAACAACAACAAACTAGATTAAAGCTTGAGGTTGTAGTGGGTCAAAGTGAGAAAAAAGCTGAAAAGGCTTTGCTGCTGATGGAAACCAGCAAAGGGCATGTGCAAAGGAGATTAGTGAAAGCCAAGAAAGAAAAAGGACACGAAGGGGAGGAAATGAGGAGGTGCAGCCAGACAGAAGTTATGACAGCCACGATGAAGCTGGCTGTCTGATTAAAATGCGTACAGATGTGTCAAGTGGTAATTAGGCTAAGCATTTGCGTAATCAAGGCACCTGTAATGGCCTTCCCATCATTCCTTCCCGACAGCATTCCCTTAAATACGTGACTCAGAGAGGCGGACGCTCAGACGGACTGATGGTGTTTTTCAAGGGGACAATCATGGATGAAAAATGTTAATGGTCTTAATGAACAACGTCGATGACTTCTGAAGTTTTCCTTTCCTCCTGGACTCTGATGACTGATTGAAGCTGAAAGGGAGAAGGGGAGGGGGTTCGGTGAGCTCTGGCTTGTCTGCGAGTGCCAAATTCCAGCTGAGTGGGAAGAAAATCACAAAAAAGCAGCCAAGAAAGCTGGTAGATGTGGATAATTAGGAATGAAGTGGAAGGAAACGGAGATATTAGGCAGATTTAATGGGTGGAGGATGAAGGAGCAAGCAGCGAAAATTAGTCTTTTTTAGATTTTACATTCATTAAAAGAAAAAGTCAATGGAAGGTCAAAAAGACTTGAAATGGACCACCACTGGTCCCATTAAGCCTTGAATGTCACTGTCACTGAGTGCCAGCAGACATCTGGGAGTCATAAACACCGATCACTTTATGGGTTCAGGAACCATTGGTCTGATTTATTTCTGTCGCTACAGATTTATGATGAACTGGTTGTGGGTCTTCATGTCTACTGTTGGCCTCCAGCAATAGCTGCATTTCCACTGACCGTAAAAATGTGGAATTACCAAAATAAAACGCGATAAGAACTCGCAAGTTTTTGTGATAGGATGAGGAATTGCTTTTGGCCCCATCGAAATGGTTGTTGTCCTAACTGTAACAGAAACACATTTTGCACATCACAAAAATGATGTGGAAAATTATTTTTGTGATTTTCCACATCAAAATCAACATGTGTGGTTTTAGTTGCATTTCTTATTTACTGGAAAAACCGCAATTGTGAAATTGCGTTTTGTCGACTTTAGTGGAATAGCGTTAAAGTTTTGTGCACATTGGTAACACAAACTATTGTTTAAGTAGAAGGCAGCAACTGCCTCCTACTTAATAAAACACTTTGTATTTATTTATTTTTCTTTCGATACACAGGCTTAGATAAGCCGGCCAGAATAGTTCGCCCTCTATGAAGCATCATTTTATAGTATGTTTTTCAATTTGTTTTCTTTTTTTCCTGTAAATAAAAATTAAACCGGACAAAATTCTCTGTTGTAATAAACCATCCCCCAGATTCAGGTTTTACTAGCAGATAATTTACACCATAGAGTGCTGCTAAGCTACAGCTAATGTGTACGATAATCTTGAATTTCTGTTTTGCATTTTCCCTCTCATAAGTTTACTTGAATTCTGTACTGCTGCAGAAACCCTCCACCCCCTGAACCAGATTTTGAGAGCCCTGCTGGACTGGAAAGAACAAATTTTTTCTTCAATCACCAACTTCAGCCTTCCCTGACCTTTAAAACAAAGGTGTAGTTCAATCCGGTTAAACCAGCCAGCTCCACTAAGCCTGCCAGTAGAATATGATCCAGGGTGCAAAATTAAGTCCTCAACTCAGTTTTTGCACATTGGTGAGTCTTTAAATTATTGTTTTTTTCTTAGCAGATACAGGGGATTCGCCCAGAAAACTTGCTGAGCCTGATGGTAGGGCCGCTAGGACAGTCCACTAGGAGCCCACTATGTTCTTGTGTTGAAAAATTTTTAAAACCTACAAAAACATTGAAAGTACACGAGATGGCATCGTGATTTGGAAATAATATTGTGTGAGGACAGGTAGAGGGATGACGCAGTTGGTGCACACCCCCTCACATCCACTTCAGTGTGTCAACTGTAAACCTCAATTAATCTCTTTTTGCTGTTACTGGTGTAGGAAAAAAAACAAAAACAAATGATGCTTAGTTTGGTGGGGGCAGGTAAAGCAAAATGAAGGTTTTGAAGTGGCCAAGTCAAAGTGCAGATTTACATCTGACTGAAATGCTGTGTTGTGCCCATAAATGTGCTGCTCATATTATGAAAACCCTTCAGTGTGGCTCTACAGACTTTTTCACAGAACTGTTTATCTCATTGTAACGTATCCCGGGTAACAGCTTGGAGAATGGATGTCCTTTACTGCCACGACAATTTTCTGAACTATAAACAGGCAGAGTGAAAGGAACAGACTGGTTATTGAGTTTTACATGAACGCTGAAGTGTTTTAATGGATCGAGCTTTTGAACCATTTGCACATCCTCCTGCATCTCAACACTACTCTTCTTATTTGTCTGTGTAACATCGACAGAGTAAATGAGTTGTTTACAGATGTTCACATGTTTTAAAAGAATTTTCATTTAATCCAACAGTAGGCTTTAACTATACTATAAAAAATGTGGAAAAATAATGACTTTACTTTAGTGATCAGTTGTTTTTATTTGTGCAGCAGCTCACAGTTGCTGTTGCTGTAGTGTTGTTAAATCTAATTTAAGATTTCACAGGTAGTGGCTCCTCTGTGTTGTTGGGATGGAGATCAACTCTTAGCTTTGTTTCAGTTAGTTGACGTTGCTGATTGTTGAGACACTAAGATCCGGCCATAAAGCACCATCTGAAGAAGCAATTATTGAAGACGGAGTTACCATCAGTGTTATGCTCACACTGCTGGTATGATGCTAAAACAGAAAATGCAGACACAGCAAAGCAGACAGATGATTAAGAATAATGCAGATATGTCGACTTTGGATCTGATTAGACAAGCAGATTCAACCTAAGAGGTAAAAATGTATAAATATTTTGGTATGACGAAATTTAATGAACTGCATTGTTGTGCTTGATGTCAAGTACCTCCATTAATAAAAAAGTTGAAGTTCCTAAATTGGTCCAGCCTCATTATCAGGATTAATGAGTTGCTACCAAGATAGCATTTGACATTCAGAAGGGACTTATTGTCAATACAAAATAAAAAAAAAAAAAAAAAAAAAGGAAACTCTTACTTTTGAGCAAATTAATATTTAAAATGAGCAAATGCACCAAAATACCAAAAACATCAATAACGACTTGGTAGAAATGAAAAATAAGTTAACAGTCATGAAGTGTCTTACTGCAGAACACAGGATTCCTGCCAGAGGTTTATATATATATAATAATAATAAAAAGAACTTTTGTTACACTGAAATACTTTTTATTGTAACAGAAAATGAAGTAAAATGTGTAATGCGTGCACATTTGTTTTACACAAAAACAAAGTCTCACTCGCCTCCTTTTTACTCACTGGACTTAGATTTCTTTTTGATTGTGCCCCCACTCGGCTTCAGCCTGGATCAGTATTACCACACATGCTGATGTGTGCTCTGACGGTATGACGGTATGTGCTCTGTTGGCGTTAACACCCTGGCTGTCATGCCTGGGACCTGCCTGAATGAATGATGCAGCATTAATATTTGTCTCTCAGCTAGAATCATTCTCAAGCTGTACTTTCTTTATAAGATCTAAAGTCAGTGTTTTAGCTGAAAACAAAATGTTAAACATGGTCAGGTACAACAAAATAACTCAAAATACACACGTCTTTTGGCTCACCACATAGATCTAAGGGTTGTCAGACATGAAAGGTAACTCAAATCTTTACATAATTGTGGATGAATTACATATTTGAATCAGTCTTTCATGCAAAATACAGAAGAACATTATATTATTGCCAGAATTATGGTTAGAAAAGGTGCAGAGTGTCAGACTTCCAGTCATTTGGGCCATGCAGACTGTTTCTCTTAAGCCTTTTAAATACTCTCTTACATAAATCTTGATGAAAGGTGCTGTACAAAGGTGCTGTAGTAGCTTTGCCTTCCGTTCCTCTCTGCCTTCTGTGTGCACATTATATTCTAGTGGCCATGACAAGTCCATGAATACCTGCAGTTCTCATGTCAAACAGGAGCTGAGAGGCAAAGGACGCAATACGTTCAAACCTGAGAAACATTCTGTTCTCTGGGATTCAAGGACTTTTTATTGTCATACCTAACCCTAACCCTACTTCGTCCGAATTTGAGTACGAAATTCAAGTCTGAATTTCGAACCAAATTGTACCCAAATTTAAGAATCGAATACAAAAATTTATGTGGTATATAGTTATATATAGTTAGTTATGGTGGAGGAAAGTCTGTCCTCTGTGCAGCCTTGACCACCCTCTGCAGAGTCATCCTCTCAGCAGCAGTGCAGCTGTCAGGCCACACGGTGATGCAGGTGCAGAGAATGCTCTCCACCACACAGCGATAGAAGCTCCTCGGGGTGAAACGGGAAGTGTTGTTACTGTAGCTGAGGTCACTGGTACCTGTAGCTGGAGGCCACCTCTACAGCTGGTCCTGGATATTAACATCAGGATGGATAGCCTGGTGTGTGTTTTAAAAGGATACAACAGAACTTTAACTAGAACTAAAATATTTAGCAAAGGAAGTCCATGTTAAGCACGGTGCAAGGCATATTTGACAGAACTTGGAAGCTAAATGAATAAAAAGATGGAAAAATCAATTATCTCAGCCATCCATTAAGTCCTTTATTGTTACTAATGAATATATTTCTGCAAACAGAAAGCAACAGCTAGAACAGACACATGATCTGTACTAATTATTTCACTCACTGCTAATGTCTGGATCCATCCACAATGAAACCGCAACAAATGATGTATTTCCCATCGTTAATTACATCTTTGATGAATCAGCAAAACACCAGTGTCTACTGTGGAATCACATCAGGAATATTAGCATTAATTAATACAAATTATTATTAATAATGAATGGCACTAGGGAAACTGCAAGAATGAAAGTATATAAATACATTTCAGGAATATTATATTGTTAGCAATGCTTCAAGATAGTTTTACTCAACTAAAATTGAAAAGCATCCATTGAAGAAATGTATTCTGGTTCTTTTTTTGACATAAAAAATGAGACACTGTTTATGTCTGCTGAATTTTTGAATCTTTACATGCCTGAGCTGTGTCATAAACTAACATTTTAGATCATTAATATGAAGAAACGCTAAAAATTAAGAAGTGAGTAAAACGTGAGAGCCAAAGTCGTTCTAAACGACTGCAAGTTTTTCATTAAAATATCTGTTAGACAGCATTTTCTTCTCCTGAGGTTCTCATCCCCGGTGATCCGCCTGACCCGGGTCTTTGTGTGTAAATAAAAGGTATTTGTCACACTTTCAGCAGGGAATAATCCAAATATTTAAACATTTATGACAGTGTTTAAGCCAAAGTCTTTCCACAGCCAAATACAGCCTGTCCTCCGCTGTTTTACAGTTTCCAGCAGAAACAATCAGTGACGTAAATGAACCTGGTTTCTGTCTGGTGTTGACTCCAACATGAACAACACAGAACTCAATGCATTTAACAATATCCATAGGAAGCTTTGTAATCATTTTGTTAACCTGTTAAAATTGAAAACCAGACAGGTGAAATAAACAGCAATGAAAAAGCTTATAACAAAAACTCACTGGAGGAAAAGTGGAAGAAAACAAATGAAGCTGCTCTGGTCTCAGGCTGAAAAAACAATTTCAACTGTTTTCCCAATCAGAGTCTGAAATGCAGATCTCTTTTCTTGAAAGGTTTTCTTTAAGATATCAGAAAATACAGTTCTAGCTTTACACCATTTCAGAAAAATGATTTCATACGTATTTTATATTTATTGAAGGTGCACTGGTCAATACATTAAGAAATGTTCCAACATTTTTGGCTTTTAAACATTAACACTGTATTTACTGCATGCCTTTAAAACTGGGAGACATGATTCATTTCACTACTTGACATTTTTTTATGTGCATATATTTTTTCTAAATAGGTAGTTTTGAATTTTGGTCTTGAACTTTTTGCTTTTCATGTTGAATGTTGTGTAGTTCATACTGTGACTGGGGGCTTGATTTTCCATCTCTGTATTTTCTGTTTAAACTATTTCAAAAGAAGTCCAACGCTCTTTTTTTTTTTTTTTTTTGTCTTTTGCTGGGGTGATGGCCATCCTCAAATGTGACTTCAAAACACAGTAATGTCTAGATTTCTAGAGCTAGACTGCTTGAACATGTTGACCAGATTTCTAAAACACCCAAAGGTGGTGTTTTAGGAAAATACCTTTTCAAAGTTTCAGTAAGGTGTCGACAGTAAACCTATCTACACACACACACACACACACCCCCACATGTGTGGGTGTTTTTACTTTAGGTGTTTTGTTTTACTGTGTTCTGACAAAACAAGAGCGAACTCGTTTGATCGAAAAAGCTTTTCTGAGACTGTAAAAAAACACAATGTAATGGATTGTGAGCATGATAATGAGACTTATGATGGGCCTGAAAACAATTTAAAATCCTACGTTTGTAAGAAAAGCAGTCGACAAGTAAAAGACATTTCTAGAGATGATACACTCGGCCCTGTATTTATGTCAGAGAAGCTAAGATGCTTTACACAAATCTGTCTGTCTGTTTGTTCACCTGCTGATACTAGATATTCTTCTTTTTTAAGATGTTTGACATAGAAAACTACTCTAACGGAATGTCAAAATGTCCAGAATGTTTTTTTTATTTTTTTTTTATTGCAAAACCAACTTACATTGGCCTAGAATTAGATATGAACTTAATGTGCTTCTTGCAAAAGAAAAGTAATTTCATTTCAAGTACATCATCTCGGCCTTTGTTCTTATGTCTCAAAAACATGATCGGGGTTTAGATGCGTCTCATCCGTTCAGTGAATGTGCTGTTTTTCCTCTTTGGCTGACTGAGGGCTCAGGTTTGAGCTACTTTTTATACACACAGTCATTCTGTTAGGATGAGAACCAAGAAGACCTTGGCCGGGTCGTCTCAGTAAGGCCATACAGGACAGTGAATTGACTGTAACCCTGGCGAATCTTGAAAGAAAAGTCTCAAGAGTTACTGCATTCTGTCACAACTGACATAACTTTGATACTTAGCAGATCCCTTAGAGTTGAAGCTGTAAGGAGACATTTTTGGCTCCTTACAGTAACAACGAGGAGACACTCAGGGGTTCAGTCTACCTAAACTTAAAAAAGAACACATCGTAATAATTAATCTTACTTAAAAATAGCTAAACGACAACTGTGGATATTTTGGATATTTTCAAAAGTCCATATCCACACTTTTGAAAGCACAGAGCATATCAACTGGAAAGACGGAAAACAGAAAATAGGACATAGAAACAAAATTATGTGGAATTAACTCCAATTGATACAATCGGCATGTTTAAAGCTCAGCAGTTCAGTGCAGCGACAAGCATCCACAGTTGCATCTCCTACTAAGGTCACTTTACAGTCACCAAGCAACCGGTCATGACTGCTTTTTGGCTGCACGTAGATACAGGAGTAAAGAGAGAAAAACCAGACATGCATGAGGAAAACATAATATTACACACATCAAAACCCCAGCTCACACTAAAACCACCTTCCCTCACCTACGATGCTTCGCAAAATTATTCATGCTTCGAGAACTGTTCACATTTTGTCACAATCACAAAACTTTAATGTATTCAGTGAACTCTGGTATGTTCTCACACCCAGTGGTCAGTTGGACTTAGTTCGATTGGGGACCAAAATTGCAACATTTGTAGTTCACTTTCACACTGCACTGTCAAACCGACCAAACTCTCTGAACAACTTGGTCCCGCCTTGTTTATAGAGGCGATGTACCAGGATTCACTGACGTAAATGACACAAAGATCTGTGAAGAAGACACTAAGCGCAACTTCACTGCTCACAAAATGTAAACTACAATGAAGTGGTGTCAGATTTAAGCTGCTTTAGGATTTCTCTTTTGTCCTAAAACGAAGAGAAAAATAAAACAGGAGCCATTTCATCTGCAAATGTTTGACTTGCATGCTTGTTTTGGTTGTATTTACACAGAATAGCCTGTGATTTAGTTCACTTCCTCCTTTTGGAGCAGTTTCTGAGCCACTTGCCATTCACGTGAACTCAAACTGCACCAGAAATAACTTCAACCGAACCGAGAGGTTTGTAGACATACTAAATTTTGCTTTTTTCTTTGTCTATATCAGCGTACTACTACACATTGTGTAAAGCAGGTCGGGTTATAAAATGGTATTCCAAGCTTTTAGCATCTCACAGAAAATCAACCGCCATCTGTGAAACAGCATAGTACAACAGCAAGGAAAAGTTCCCTCAAAAGTTTACTACAGCCATGAAGCAAAAACATAGAGAAGGACACACACCCATGAAACGATATATCTGGACGTTACACATTACCCCAAAAACCATCACAACTATGAAACATGGTGGTTGGTGACATCATGCTCTGGAGAAACTTTCAGCAGGAACAAGGAAATTGGATATGTTTACAGCTAAATATAGGAAAATTCTAAAAGAAAACCTGCTGAACTGCAAAAAGCCTGAGACTGGAACAGCCCAGTATGACAGCAAATTTAAACACAGAGCCCTGGTTTCAGTGGACGGGCTTATACCAAAATACGCTCATTACGTTATAATTTAGTCATTAAATTGTAAGGTAATTTAGGTATTACCTCACAATTTGATGTAAGGTAAAATCTAGACCTAAATCCTTTAGGCTGATATGTGGCAAGTTGCTCTTAGTCCATACTGATTGAGCTTGAGTTGGTTTTTACATGGATATGGACTATAGATTATGTAAAACGGTCCTAAGTCTCCCGAAGAAGACCTGTTGGATAAATGCAAACAATGTTGAAACTAACGCCACTCGGAGAGAAAAAAACATGCATCATAACCAAGCAAAGAAGGAATAATGCAAAAGTCTTTCCTCACGGATGAACTGGGAGGTTTGCAGTTCAAACTCACCATGCTGCACAAACAACTCGCCCCCTTGCATCACAGCATGAGGCCACTTAATGTTGCAAAGGCAAACAAGCTCAAAAGTGCACAGGCTCCTCTCTAAGTGCACACTGAGGCGACGGAATAAAAACATTTATCTACTGGGAAAATATACAGAAACTATGGGAACTGGAGAAAGTTTACTTTCCTCCAACAGTGTGCTCTTTTCAATAATTTCCACATATGCAGATTTATGTAGATCATAAAAGACAGTTCCACAGTTTCTAATTTTTTGGGTTTGACTGTTTTCTTATTTGGGCTGTAAAATTTGCTTCTGCGTTAAAGCAGGTCTGGTTACTTAATCTGAGTCCATATTTTCGATCTAATATTTTTCAAGGAGATGTTATTCTAAATAACATATATGTCATTTATGTTTCTAGAAGAGTGAGAGGAAGTCAGCACTCACGCCCAAACATGGAAACTCCAAGCACAACAGCCTCGGTCAGGAAACCAGAGCCTTGTTCCTCCACTACTGAACTGCCCAAAGAAACATCAATACGTTCAAAAGACAATTTTTCTCTGCTGTTAAGATGTAGAAAAGGAATTACTTCGCATAGATAGTGTGCTGAAGTTGCCTTTTGATGATTACTTTTACTTTTAAAACAATATTCCTGTTTGTGGTGCTCTGACTGAGCACAGACATGTTTTTCCAAAAAGTCTGAAGATTTCTGTAATTTGTTTTTTTCCCACCTTCATCGTTGCCACAATAAAATACCACAAAATAATGTGTTTAATATTAAGTCCATAAGGTGCTGATGGTAAACATTTAGAAACTGTCTTGTCGTCCAGACTGGACTCGAGATGCAACACTGAAAACATCCACAAGAAGTGGCAGCACACACGGTGCTTCTTGAAGAAGTTTGGGGACTGGTTGCATCAAAAAGAACAAACGGCAAACAAATATTTGACCCACCATTTGTCAAAACTGTCTCACTGCTCGCAGTTTTTCCTGGCTCTCTTCCTTGACATTGACATCATAGTTAGCTGCTTTTCTGGCGCTGGGACTGTTCATCTATAAGACAACCCCACTCAGTGGAGCAGTAATTGAAAACCACCAGAGCCCCACTGTGGGAAAAGGACTTTGGTGACTTCACCGGGTCTAGAGAAAAATTTGGCCCAAATGGGATAACGATGTAGGGCTGTTCTTCAGGAGTTGAGCTCAGACCATTAGTTCCAGAGAAATGAATTCTTAATGCTCCAACATAACAATACACATTAGATCATTTTCATCCTCCTGTTGTGAGATGAATAACTTTAGTGTGGAAAAACAGAGTCCTAGCCTCAAACTGACAGAAAACATCAGGGATGACTGAGAGGAGAGCTTGTGACACAGTCCTTCATCTCAGTGTCTGACCTTACAAATGCTCTTCAGCAAGGATGACATTTGACATTCTCATAAACCTTGCAGACACGCTTCTCGGAAGAGCTGAAGCTCTCAGACCTGCAGAGTGCGGGCAAATACTTTTGACAAAGAAGCATACGTATTTGTCAACATCAACCTAAGACAAGCAGATCATTATTAAGCAAGTTGGTGAATCCACATTAAACTCCACTGATATTTCATGAATTAATAACACATCTAATTATCTGGAACAGACTGAGGAAGGATTTCTATAATAGCAGCAGGTATTAACTGGCCAGGCAGGAAATCATCACAGCCAGGCCACACATCCAGTCAGCTGACTGCTTGATAATGAAGACAAACATGCATGCATGTTTGTGTGTATGTACTTGTATTTACTACATATAGAAGACCACTTTTATCCACTATGTTACCTTCTGCGCACTGGTTTATCGGTCAGCCAATTTATCTGCGACAATTTCCTCCTTTGGGAGATCGGTGAGCGGCCGATACATGTGAAGGTGAACTCCCAAATTTATCTACCTCAGCAAAAGCTTAAAAATCCCCCACGGTTCTCTTCTGCTCTCCTGTAAGGGAGATATGACTGAGGTCCATCCACCAGATCATCTCTGCATATTAGCAGTTAGCAATTGGTCTCCTCACTATTGCTAACTCAGTGACATTTAAAACAAAACAAAACAAAAAAAGGCATCGGCAAAAATTGGAATTGGCAGGACAGGCTTTTTAAAGATTGTCCAGAAAATTGCAATCAGTGCACCTCTTCTTCTGTTGTGGTAAAAATGCTGCACATATCAAATATGACATAAAAGAAATTTGACTTTGTAATTTAATGCCATGGAATTGGGTCTATGTCTCTTTAAAAACTCTGGTTCTTTCTGAAACTCCACCTTCAGAAAGTCATCACAACGTGGCTCCTCTATTAACCCATTAACAACATTTTTACTAGCGTTGCACTGAGAAGTAGCTCTATCATAAGTTCAGCAGATGCACAGTTCCACCACATGTTTTCTAACTGCTTCTGGCTAGTCTGAAGGAGCGGAGAGTGGGAGGGCTGTTCTTTGAGGCAGAAGGTCAGAAGCTTGAACACAGAGCTGTGCCTTGAAGGTGGCATTAAGTCCACCCAGGCGTTTTAAACAGCTGAATGGTTGCTAAGGGAGATCAAATGATTTCTTAAACATGCATGAAGAGAATCAAAGCAACACTCCAGGAATGTTTTTGATGAGTGAATAACATTATAATAGGATATAAAGCTCAAAAAAGTCCATTTTGCAGAATACAGCCCTTTTAATGTTAGGAACTGGTCAGGGTTAGGGAATACTGTCTGGGTTAGGCATAAATGGAGTTAATAAAATAAATTGAAATCAACACAACGTCCTCATTTTGATGAAAATGCAAGGAGGTGTGCGTGTGTTTGGAGTGTGTGCCTAATCTCTTTATTCTTGTTTTATAACTGTTGCTTGTGTCTGTCTCTGTCAAATATTCATTGTGGGCCGTTGTGAAAATGGCATTTAACATACAACGGCGACGCCTGGTCAAAGCTTAAAATTATAGTAATTAACCACAGCAGAGACGCATTGCTTATTTATCTCTTATTTTACCCCTTTTAGCATTAGTATAAGACCAAAGCACAATAATAACTGTCAGATGCATCGTTTTATTTGGTTGAATCTAGCTGATCCACAACAGATGACGGGGTAAGTGCAGGAACAACTCAGGATGAGAGAGACAGAGTGACCATTATTTTAAACACAAAATCACATACAGGACTTTACAGATTAGAGTAGACTGACATGGACTGTTAGGTCAGAAAGACAGGAATAAGAAAGAAGCAACATGCATGCAGACGCTGATTTCTTTGAGCAAATAAGAAAAGAAAGATGTCCTACTCATCATATCCTTTCCTAGATTCCAATTCTCATCAATATCACTATTAGAAACTGTGATACAACTTTTTATGTGCAGGTAACTTCAAGCGCCATCTACTGGAAGAGGCAGCCACAGCAGGTAAGACGGGACGTGTTAAAGTGTGAGTTAAACTGACTTCCACCAGCCTCTGTTATCTACTACCAGTATATGAAAAGCTGCACTTGCTGTGTTATCTTATAGAACTTGTCTTTTAGTGTCCTCTCATTGCTGTACAGCAGATTTTGTTTCTCAATTATTCTGCATCGATACTCAATCAGTTGGAATGGTGGCAGTATTTCTCCACCTCAACATTTTCTGTTCTAAGGTCTTTTGATTATTTTTTTTTTGTTCTTCTCCCGTTCCTTTTGTTCCACTATTAAGATCTTTGATTGAAATGTTCTTTAATTGACATTTATTGCATACATTTAAAGGAGTTCATGTCCCTTTTGAGCTCTACAATATTACATCATCAAAAACATACGTGGAGTTTTGCCTTGATTCTTTCGTGCATGTCTGAGAAATCCCTTAATTTCCATGCAACCATTCAGCTGTTTAAAAACTGTTCCTCAAGATCACAGTTTCCAAGCTTCCTAGAGCAGTCCTCTCCCACTCAGCTCCTTCAGACTAGACAGTGGCAATTAGAAAAGTACTTGTGGAAATGTGCATCTGCCGAATTCATGATAGAGCTACTTATCAGTCCAAAGCTGGTAAAATATTGTTAAAAGGTTATGTTGTGATGACTTCCTGAAAGCGGAGCTTCACAGAGAGCAGGAGTGTTTAAAGAGACAGAGAGCCAATTTGAAAGTGTTAGATTAAAAACTCAAATTTCTTCTTTGTCATATTTGATAGAAACAGCATTTTTGTAACAACTGCAGATAATAAAGTTATTTGTTAATGCTACAAAAAGGCAAAATGTGGCTGGAAATTTCAGAATACCGCCCCTTTAAACAAACATATTTTATGTATGAAAATTATTCCATGTGTATTCAGTGATGAATGTTTGTGTGAGATTTTACAAAAAAAAAAAAAAAAAACTAAGACGAACAAAGCACTGGCATTTGCCCACTTTAGTTCATTCCAAACAGATATTTAACTTTTCCATAATTAATGAATGCCAACTCTGGAAACGTCAGGATTTTGTTTTTAACTAAAATAGTCATCTTCCATGAGTTGCATGTCTGCCAGCCACAAGTCTGCTTTTCAGAGGGAATTCTCGATCCACTGCATTATTTATTTTTGCCATTTACGGCGCAGATTAAGCAGCGAAAGAACTCAAGACGGCTGGACTATCACCCCGAGCAGAGTTCACTCTGCGCTCCTATTAATCCACAAAGGACCGTCCTCCATTTTCCTCCCTCCCCTCTGCACTTTGTCTTTCTGAGCGTCTACAAGCCTGGTGAGACACACATGTACCGTCTCGCCGCGCAAAGTTACTGATTGTTGTGGAAAGAGGCTAAATGCGTGGCGCCTCTGGTGCTAAAACCAGCAGGCACAACCTTTCAGTGCATCCAAACATCAGGAACACATGCACTCTTAGAAAATTCTGTGCAAGGTATTGGCTGTGTTGGTCACTGATTCTTCTGTAGAATGTTGTTTTGGAAGAGCTTTTCTTCTGTGAAGTGAAAATATATGCTTGTACCTTTTCTATGTATAAATTTAACCAAAGCAACCTTGAATACAATTTTTCAGCATCGCTGCAGCTCTGGTTGGTGATTATTATGTTGGCATTGTGAATAGAAGGAGAAGAACAAAGACGAGAGGGAGGGTATGAGGGGACGAGGCAAACAGCATGTTGATGCAGAGGAGCAAGTTGGCACAGAGTAGCAAAAAAAAGAACAAAAAGAAAAACATGGCAGTATTTTATCTAGTTATTTTGGCAATTTATAATCCAGCGTAGCAAAATTCAGTGTTTTTCAGCTAATCTTAAATCATCAATGACAAAATAAGACATCAAAGAGAGACGAAAGTAGCGGAAAGGCTTCATTAAAGTGTGACAAACATTTGGGTTAGAACTATAAATTGGTCACAGATGCAATAGATATCCATTGCTGTCATATAGTTATCAAGACTTCCAGTGTCGGTGCTGTCATACAGTCTGAACTCTAAACCTACCTATGTGGATGTGACATGACTTTCTCCATCTGAACAGAAACAAAATTGAAGTTATCTTTGGAGCAACAGAAGAACAATCAAAAGTTAGTTATTACAGCTAGAAACTAGCGATCACACTCAGAGTAGTGATGGATTCTGACCTGAACATTCAGGCAGTCACAAAGTTGGCCTTCTATCACCTGAAGAACATTTCCAGGATTAGAGCACTAATGTCTTATAAAGACCTAGAGAAATTCATCCATTCGTTTATCTACTTCACATCAATTACTGGAGCAGCGTCTTCACAGGTCCGTCTAACAAATCAATCCTCCAGCTGCAGCTGATCCAGAACGCTGCTGCTGCCGTTCTGACTAAAACCAGGAAGACAGAGCACATAACACCGGTTTTAACGTCCCTATACTGACTCCCTGTAGCTCAAAGAATAGACTTTAATATACTTTTATTAGTTTATAAATCACTGAACGGCTCAGCACCGCAATACATTCAGGTTTTACTGTCACTCTTGCCTTTAAGTCAGCGCAATGTAAAGATGGTAGGAAGAGAAAACAGGATAGGAGGAGAAGCAGCTGCAGCGGCGGCGGCACTAGACAGACAAAAATGTTAGACCAAGAGAGGGAGGCATGAATCAAAAACTCATTATGTGCCACATCTGTTACTCGGTGGCCTCTGAAGCCACCCAAAGTTCAGTGAAACCTCTTGAATTTTTAAAGCGGAGTTCTTTATAAGCTCAATGGATTTTATAAAACATAGTAAGAACTCCTTATACCTTGGACCTTAGTGTACCAATGTGTGAGCAAATTTGTTTGTTTGGCCAAAACAACTTGGGTATTATAAGTTGTTTGCAGCATTCCTAATTTATTTGACACAATAATTTTAACATTTCAAATTTCATATCGTATAAGTCATTTGAAAATTCCCACCATTCAATGTAGAGGACACACAGTCCTCTGTGTTCTCAGTAAAATTCTCTCACTCCTCCTGGGAGGTTTATACTCTTGTTGTCTGTTTGAAAATATTAAGTCATTAGATCAAGAAGAGATAAAATCTGCATTAAAATGCAATCCCTGTGGTAATAAGAATGCTAATTACACACTAACAGTTCGATTACAAAAGGGACGGTTTTCAGATCTCCAAACCTAAATATGTTATTTTTAACATTAGTTAAGGATTTCTTAAGTGACGTTCTATTTAAAGATTATAATAAACACCTGCAGGCCATAACTTTCTTGGTAAAAATCTAAACCAATCATTAATCAAAAAGCCCATTTCTGCTCACTATGTGAAGCTTGATGCTTAAATTCAGATTTTCTTATGCAACTGGTGTCCTGAAGAAGCCTGCTGTAAAAATACAATAGAGAGTATTGTGTACAAAAGAGAGCAGTTTAAAAAATATATACATTTTCATTACAATAAATATAATTAAATTGTAACTCATCGCCCAACCTTAATTAGAATTCAGCAAACTAGCTTGATCACACCTTTGTCATCCCTTCAGCACCGATGGATTTAACCTTAAATCATTTTCATCACTTCAGATGAAAAATAATCATGATTTCTTTAAATATGTTGATGCAGTTAGAAACAATGCTGATTAATGGGACCGTTAATGTCAGATTTTAACAAAATAAACCCCATTACATAACGTTGTAAATTCCTGTGCAGTCTTACACACATCAGAGCGCAAACTGGAGTCAGACACAGAGCCGTGCGTAAAGCCTTCACTCCACAGTTTAACCACACATTTCATCATTGCATTCCTCCATCTCTCGCAACACTCACTCCGTCCTTTCACAGACGGTTATTCTATAAGTTCTGATGCGTGGATATTTGCAGTGAATATCTCAGGCTCCATAACTCTCGCTGCGCAAAGACCAGCAGCTGAGACGGACGCGCAAAGCCCCTCACACCCATCAGCTGGAAGCACACACACACCCACGCACACGCACCATCTCCACCCACCTGCAGCACGGTCTTCATGGTGACAGAGGAGACGATGGTGGTGCAGATCTTCTCCCCGTTGCGGGTCATTTGGCCCATGATGAAGAGCATCGGAGTGGCGAGCGCGAAGGACGCGATCCACATGGCGCTGATAAGCTTCTTAGTGCGGCTCCGGGACATGATGCTCTTCGCTTTGAACGGGTGGCAGATGGCCATGTAGCGCTCCACGCTCAGGCTGGCGATGTTGAGCGCGGTGGCATAGGAGCAGCTGTCCCGCAGGAAGTAGTAGCCCCTGCACACGGCGTCCCCGAACACCCACGGGTGGTGGAACCAGATGAAATTGTAGAGCTCGATGGGCATGGAGAGGACGAGGATGAGCAGGTCCGACACGGCCAGGCTGGCCAGGTGGTAGTGCACGGTGCTCTGGAGGTTCTGCAGGCTCTTTTTGGTCAGCAGGGTGTACAGGGTGATGGAGTTCCCCAGAGAGCCGACGGCGAACAGAGCCACGTAGATGACGGTGACTATCACCTTGGAGTAGCTGTCGGTGTTCACCTCCAGGTCTTCTTCCTCCGGTCTGGCAGCGCCCGTCTCGTTCCCAACGGGAGGCAGCGACTTGTTCCCAAACAGCCGCTGCGCCAGCGTGCCAAAGCCGGCCAGGCTGCGCTCCGAGAGCGTGAAGTTTAAATCCATTCTGCTTTTAAATGTGAAGCATCCAAGTATCACGGCCTGTGCACTGATCCGTGAGCTGCTGCTGCTGCTGCTTGAGGAAAGCCGAACCGATGCGTGGAGGTCGGAGCGCAGCTGCTTTTATGTTTGGCACAGCAGGGAGGCGCGCTCGCTATTGGCGCCGCTTTGGTGACGCGTGGACAGTTAGTGAGAGTTTCATCTGTGAATGAGCAGATTATCAATACATTTTGTAAAGTTGCTCCCAGTGGCGGAACTAGACTTTTAGCAAGAAGTGGCCAAAGGGGGGACAAGACTTTATTTGGGGGACTAAATACTAATAAAGGAAAGTATTCAGTTTCTCTATGCTGGTAAGCAAAGAAATAAATATTGAGCTTTAGAGTGGACGTTGCAAATTTTAATTTTTTAATTTTTTAAATGTGGGACTTAAAAAAAAAAAAAAAAAAAGGTCCCAGGGTCTTTGATGCCCTACTTTTGATTAATTAATAACATAGATTTTAACTCTTTCAAAATATTAACACTATTATTTGAGTCATCTAGATAACAGATTAAAAACAACACATGTCTTAGTTGAGCACATATTAACTCAATCATATAGCAGCAAAGGGATTTTGGAACTGAAAATGTCTCTTCTTTCATTCATCAATGGCTTTTGATTAAAAATGTGATTTCAGTTAATTAATTACAGACCCTGTAATTAACTTGATTAAAAATCTGAATCCAGTCTCACCACTAAAAATAAAACCAAAATAATAACAAAAAAAAACTTGATTGAGTTCTTTTTCTACCCAGCATTAGATTATGAAGAAGCAGAGAACAATCCCAAACATTTGAAAAAAATTGCGCTTTAAGATCTTTCTCTTCTGATCTGAAAGGATTTAATTTAATAATGCAGAAGCATTTTAATTAAGAAGGGTTTTTGCAGGGTATTCCTCTTTCCCTCTGTCACAGAAATGCCAAGAAATAATGTCAGACGACAACCATAGAGCTCACCTCAATGCATCACAATGCGCTCAGGACTTCATTTATGGCTAATGATCCACTCACAGCGTGCAGAGATATTATCGCTGGACAGGAAGAGAGGAAATGTTGCTCTAATTGTTACTTGGCAATAGCCAGCACCGTTCAAACCGGTGTTGCAAAGCAGCTCTGCCTCTTCACTGCCAAAAAAACTAACAGAAAGCAGGTTGTTTCTTCCACACTCTTCAGCAGCCAGTGGTGTGTCTGCAGCTCTTCCCATGCTGGGGATAACTTCATTTCTTTACTGGGCAGGACTCTCACCTGCGAACGCACACTTCATCACGTTTATTGCATCCACACGCAAATGGTTCTCACCATTAAGGCACCTGTTTGGTGCTGGTGACGTCTTCCAAGAGATTCACGGCCGCTGATATTTTTCAAACTGATACACAGTTAAACAAGAAATCTGTCTACCTGCAGGCTTTTGTTTGTCACTGGGAAATGCAAACACACATGATGTTGAAAGACATTGTTGTGGTTAAAGAGTAGTGGACATTTTTTGTCTCTCAACACGTCTTGCCAGTTGTTCAAGGTCCTTTCATACTCCTGAAATGAAAGTTATGGCAGCAGCAAAGAAAAAAGAAAGCACGTTGGGTCGAAAATTAAATTTAAAAGGCTTACAAAAGGTTGCTTTGCTCAATGTGTTAATTGCACAAATTCAGTGCAAGGTTAAAAACAATGTGGATTTTAAAGAATGACTGCCTGATGTGTTGGGAAGAAAGGTTTTCTTTTCCACTTAAGTGAGCTGAGGAATTCTGTTTTATTTTTTTTATCCAACTGTCTATGAGGAAACACTGTTGTAGCAGTAAAGCAGATGCAAAGTAATAAGTTATTAGTTTATATCAAATTGAAATTTTATGTACATCTTATTTTTTTCCCCAGGCTGCTGGTGTACTGTTCCTTGCGTTGCAGTGTGTGTTGGTGTGGGTGGTAATACACACACAATAAATCACATTTATTGAAGCGTAAAGTCTTTCTTCCATTTGAATGTGTGTTTACTGGGACGAAGGGTTTAGCGTGTAGTCTGCTACTGCATCAGGACAAGAGAAAGTTTTTGTTGTAACCACAGTCATTTGTAGCCAAATACGAATAAGTTGAATAAGAAGTCAGCTAAAAATGATAATCAGAAAGTAGGTCAGCCTGTGCTGCTGTTGGAGCGTCTCCGAGCGTTTAACCTGCTCAACTGTCTGCTCAATACAGAGAAGACAGTTTCTGTATTGTGCAGCATAAGACAAAAGTGGAACTAATGCCCCTGTGAAAGCGTAAACCAAAATTTTGAAAAACTCCAACAAACTGGGTGGAACCAAGAGGCAGCGGGGCACGGCCAAGTTAGGGGATGAGTGGGAGAGCTAAGCGCAGGAGGAAAGAGGCACTTAGAAACTTTATCATTATATTTTGTAATTTTTCAAGACACCTCTAAAGACTTTGTGTGTATATATATTTTGCTAGAGAATTAGTAATATTTTGTGTTTTAGCATTGATTGAGGATAAAAACAAAAGAAAGCACTCAACTACTGCCACAGCCAATTTTTGTATGCATCTCTCTTTAGAAACAACAAAATGTGGTATTTAAAAAAGGTGTGGGGACCAAAGCTTCCTGTTGTGTATGAGCTCTGGGGACGTCAATTACACAGCATGTGGTAGACAATGGAATGGACTTAGGTTTTTAAGTATATACATATAATTGCATACCGTTGTGTGCAAAAACAATTATGCTGCCCACAACTTACATCCGAAACACAACGTCTATGCATAAAAACTACTCTTGCTCCAATTTACTAAAATACCTGGCTTAATGTTTCACACAAAAATGTTGCAAATTTTATCTCATAATGTAACTTTGTGCACCACTGTGGGTATTTCTAATCAAGAGTAGATGGGGAAAAAAGAATTCATACAACTGTGGCATTTAAAGAGGCAGACTCCTATCAGATCTCATCCTAAATTGGTTTAATTGCCAGCCATTAGTCTGTTGCTTTTTAAATGGACATGTTTATAATTGAATCAGAGGAGATGATATCTGTAGGTATTCATTATGCACAGAACAGCAGGAAACAACAGTGAGCTAGTCTAAAGGCTAGCGACCTCTGCCTTATGCAAATGTTGGGGAAATTGGCACAAGAACTAATTTTTTGATTATTCAGAGAGGAAGATAAAACACTGGTACATTGATACACTGAAGCTTCTGTTTTTGGATGTTCTGGTGATCCAATGATCACCAAAGAGCATTATGGGTAGGTCTGCCCATGAGCCTGATTTAGACAGGCTCACGACAGAGATACCCTCAGTGAGTCATAACTGAGGGCATCTAGTCTTCATGTATTTACTTTGAAAAACTGGTAAGAAATGTAAAAATTCTAGCAAATTTAGGTTTACAAATTTCTTTTTTATGTTGCTTTGCTTCCCCCTAAATTGTCATAGGAGAAGCTAAAGCGACTTAAGCCATCATGACGCATAAAGTTGAAACTGCTGCAATAAATAAGAAATATCCCTATGTGTTTTTGTGGGAAAATATTGTAATGCTTCTTTGGGAGTCACTGTCAAACATGGCCCACTAATATCATTTGCAGCAATCTGACACGTGGCATCGGCCATATTGCTGGTGGCAAAGCATACAGACTGCTTGAGGGCGGATGAGGCACTGCTGCAAGAATGACCAAAATGATAAGAAATTAAGACAAACATATATAAGATAATTATTAGAAACATCATGTTCTATTACCTCATAGCTCTCGAAAACTTCTGAAGCAAGTTGTTGCTTTTTCCACCGCTTTTATCCCCATCTACTCTTGATTAGAAATACCCACAGTGGTGCACAAAGTTACATTATGAGATAAAATTTGCAACATTTTTGTGAGGACTCTACAACACAAGCCCCCAAACTACACTAAATATACTTTGCAGAGTGTGCTGTTCTGAGGAAACCGTTTAACCCACATGCAGAGACCGAAACACACACATAAAATAGTTCTTTGAATGGTTTGTTTCAAAGATAATGAATGTGCACAGTGAACACTTCTTAGCAGTCATGTGTACTACAACAAACCTAAACAGAAGACAACTGACTTTGGCTCCGTTTTTCCTGAAGATGTTTCCACTCTCGTCTTTGTCTGCGAGCCTCCAGGATGTGTGCTGAAACGTCTCCAAGCGGAGCGCCTTCCCTTTTATTCCATAAATCCAAAAACTTAACTCGATAATTAGCTATGCAGAAAAGAAAAAGTAGTCCGTCTGATGCAGCTACTTCTGTTCAGCAGCAGGTAAATCAAATTCACTGCTGTCTTTGACAGAAAATATTACGCACCCACACGAAGAACCCAAAAGTGTATTTTTATTCTGCCAATAAAATGACCGAACCTGTAAATTTTTCAAACACTCTATTGACACTGAGGAGGATATTGTCACATATTGCTTTTAAAGAAGATGTGGCAAAGACCCTATCTACTATTAAAAACTATGTTTTTAACACACTTAGGTGATAATGGTAAAACGTGGATGACAAAATAAATTTGTTGATCTTACATTATATTAGATGAGTAGGTGTGAGTGTCTGTTTATCTGTCTGTCCGTCCGTCTAACCCAGTTAGTTAGCTAAAGACAGCTAGTTAAAGTTGAATTTAACTAGCATTTATTTGAGTCTATTTTTGTGTTATTTAAGGCAGAAAAATGACGTTTGTTTGATTGCCAAATGGAAATTTGGTGAATGACAATTTGATCTGCAGAAGTGTTGAAGTTCATCTTAATCCAGACAGTTGAGCTGCATTTCAATAGTAACAGAAGAAAAAGGTGGAAACAGCTGGAAACCATTGCTTTGCTTTCTGCTTTGCAGTTGCAGACCAAGAAAAAAAAAAGTGTGAGATCAAAATATTGTTTGCAGGTTTCAGCTCAGGATTCAATACTATCTCCCCCAGAAAACTGATTGGCAAGCTGATCTCACTGGGCTTCTGCTTTTGTACCACACTGCGCTACTACATGTTGAGTTTCCTCAGACATTTCAAACAGACATTTCCATCACAGGTGTTTTCTAAGGCTGAACACAGAATCCCCTCAGGACTGGTTGCACACCCCTGGGTTCAGACATACAGAGACAAATATTGTGAAGCTTCGTGGAGACACCAAAATCATGTGACTGAGACTAACAAAGGGATGAGACTGTTTGGAGGAAATCGGGAGGCTCAGAGTTACACTGCAGACAGAACAGCTGCTACGAAGCGAAACAGAAGAAAATATCATTCTGACTTTTATAAGAAGGGCTAAAATTAATCGAGGTCAGTACCTGAAAATGATCTCTCAGCTAATGTTTCCTATCATTGCAATCTGAGTTAGGGTGTCTTCAAACCTCATAGTCTGATCGACTCGGTTAGTTTGGGGACCGAAATTGCAACGTTTGCTACATTTTCAGCTGCTGAAGTTCGCGTTTACACTGAACTGTGTCAAACAGACCAAACCCTCTCAGCAACATATTTACCTCCTCACCTGTGGCGGCGCTGCACCAAGAAATACTGAAGGAAACAACAGGAAAAACTTTGAGCACAACTTCCTTCTTCACAGTGGCATCAGACTTTAGTGGTTGGAGAATTTCTCTTTTGACTTTGGCAAATGTGCCAAACAAACATTTTTCAACAACAGCCTCAGAGCACAAGTCAGTTCTGTAACTAGCGGTTGACAAGTGTGTTTGTTTTGGTTGTATTTTTCCAGAATGCCCTGCACTTGAACAGCTCTGGATGGTCAAGCCGAACTGCCGAAATCAATTCTCAGAATCAGAATCTGGTTTATCAGTCAGAGCAGGAACAAAATGTTTTGAGGGGCAAATGTCCAGGCTGTGGACTGAACATGCTGGGCCCTTTGTCTGTTGATTTTGGAGCGGTCTCTGTTCCACTTTGCATCCTTATATGCACTGAAACCACAACAAAGTTCACTTCACCTGAACTGACCCTTAGTGTGCATCCGCACCAGGTCTGTTTAGTCTGCTTTAATTGAACTCTAGTTCATTTGTTCAGAAAGTCCAATATGCTTGAGGAGATGTGAATGCGTATTCAAACTCTGATGCAGTTGTTATCACTATAACATGCTGTCAACTTGTTATTCCTACACATTTTTTAGAAAAGCAAAGCAATGGTTTTTTTTGATGTGATATTTAGAAATATCACATCAAAAATTGGCATCGACAGTCAAAATAGTGTTGCAGTTGTAGCACGACTCTGCACAGCTGAAATGCAGCAGGCAGGACTTCCAGAGTTTGTCTGTCCTGTTAGATCTTCTGTTTTGCCCCCATCATTTCTGCCGAATTGGAGAAATTCAGCAGCACAGAACAGCAGAAAAAGACAGTTTTCTAAACAAGCACATAATCCCAATGTTTAATATAAAGAACTGCATTTTGTTTTTGCCCACCAGGTTAATTTGTGCCATTTAACACCTAAGCTACTACATAGGAATCATTGGCTTTCTCTCTCTTTCATCTGTGGTGTCAAACCAACGTCCCTGCTTTCTGTCGCTGGCTTGTGGTGGAGTTTATGAAATGCATTTATTACGAATGATTTCAGTATTGCTGCGGCTGATAACTTGGGTGTCTCATGCCAAGAAGTAAAGTATCCCCCACATATCAGTGAGATCCATCTTTCCCGTCGATGTTAAAAGATTGCTTTGCTGGCTGGACATCTGCAGCAGAAGAGAAATCTCATATCGTACTTTGAAGTCTTTGTATTCTTTGAAGTTTTCGCTCTTAGATTATGACTTCTCTGCTGAGAGCATGTGAAGAGCTCTTTCCTGTTGTTTACTGAAGCCTGCGCATGATGTCTCTGTTCTCAAAAAGATACTTAGACAATAATATCATGTTGTCATTTCTTTCGCGCTGCAAAGTCCAGCTTAACATGAAAACAAAACACTTTATGATAAAAACATACCTGCTAAATGCTATATGTTCACAGTTAGACCTTTATCTTGTATTTGGTAGAGTTTAGAGTTTAAAGGTGTGTAAACAAAACTATTGCCACCTTGAATCTGGCAGCTGTTCCACTGATGAATATGTGGGTAGTACCAGCTTTGGATCTCAATTGAATTGGTTTGGTTGGAGAAAAGGGAACACAATGCAAACTAATTTGAGTTGACAGACAGAGGGATTAACCATTAACATCATTGGAAAGACTTTATGAACGGATTTTAATTTAGCTTGTACCAGTGTTTACATGACAATGTAAACATTGGTACATCCACATTAATAAATTCCAAGATATTATAGGCTTTAAAGTGAAGTTTTCATTTATTGCTCAGCATAAAAGCAATAAATTATGCTTATTGCAAACAGGGGAAGCAGAGTAATAATTTTCATAATCAATGCTACTGAACACAATTTCACAGTTGCAGTGTTTCCATTAAAAAAGAAATTAAATTGAAATCACACATGAATAAGCTTGTTAACACCACGAGTCACTAAAAATCATGGCAGTGATACATACATAAGCTGCGTTTTAGTGAAATTGTTATTGTGGTTTTACATGAGTTATGGCTTTGAATGACACAACTTTCAATGAACTGTGTGATGTTTTGAGAGGGCTGGTGGAGCCAGCGGCACATTGAAAATAACAAAAACAAGCCACCGTCCTCATACCACTTCCTGTCGTCTTCTTTGTGGTTTTTGCCAGTGGTAACATCCACCTGTTGATCATGTCACTTGTGTGATGTGAAAAAAACTGTTTCAATTGCAGGTTTGCAATGGAAACAATTATTTATTAGCCTATTTTCATAAGGCCAAAAAACACCTCATCCTAAAACCCTTTATCAAAAATGTGAGTTTTTTGTAAAATTGGCTTTATAATTTCAGTCTGGGCCCACTGACGGTTAATGGAAATGGAAATACAGCGACTGTTGTCTTGTAGCAAGAACATCCTGAGTTTGAATTCCAGCTGGGGTCTTTCTGCATGGAGTTTGTATTTTCTCCCTGCACTAATGTGAGCAAAGACTAAAACAAATAATGAAAAACCTCGGGAACTAATTCAAGCCAACAAATTCCAACTACCACATAAATGTTGAAGCTAAAACATTATTACACTAAAATGTTTCAAATTATTAGTATGTTTAGCTACTCCAGAGAAAAGCTTCTTAATTCTAGCAGCCTCAGGGACTCCTCCATTTCCTGGTGTCGCATCATAAAAGGTCCTCTCCACCAGCCAGCTCTTTATTTCTCAGCAACAAAAAATGAAGACAGTTAATGATCTGGACAATCAACAACTGTCAACAATCAACACATTTCAACAGTTTTAAGTCAATATGAGGGAAAGAGTGAAATGAGAAAACAAACACTAACACCGTGAAATGACAGAAACCTTTCCGACGATGTTTACTCTCTGTTAAACGTGGGGGATGTTAATCTGTGACATTTATTCTGCAAACATCTGAAGAAAGGATTAGATCCAGAGCTTGAAAACGAATTAACATCTAGAATTAAAATCCTTTTCATCATGTAACTTGACGAAAGGCACAATATAAAAATGTAAGGCACCTGAAATATTAGATGAATAATAATGATAATAATAGTAACACAGGTTGTTATTATTATTTAATATTTATCATTAATATTTTGCTCATCCGCATGTTGTCGTGGACCTGTCTACTTTTACTCATTGCCATTTTCCAGTAATGACTTAAATCTGAGACGACACACTTCACTGCACTCAATAAACTATGGGCTCTCAAAGAGAAGCTTATTATTTTTACATTTCTGTCTGTCCCAAGCCTCCATCCTCATCGCTCATTTTTTTATTTTTTTCCTCATTTCAATTATTTTTTCAGACCCACTTGCTTACTTTTGCAAAAATCAGGAGCCGGAGTCTCCCTCCCTCTTGGCCTCCCCCCTGAAAATAAACCTCTCAGACACAGCTGCCTTCACTCCACTGAGGAGTAAAAGTTCTTGAAACTCCAAATTAGTAGCAAGTAAAAAAATAAATAAATAGATAAATAGATTAAAAAAAAACCCCTGCCAAAATTAGGCAGTAAGAAAATTAGAAAATGAATGCAGTATTGCAGAATTAAGCAAATTCAGAGAAAAATTTGCAAAGCTAAAATAACTAAAGCAAAGTTTGTGAGGTTTAATAAACCTGTTGGTAAATGCCAAGGTCAGTGTGTTTCTGTCTTAGCTATTATTATCTCCAAGTTTAATTCACTCTATTGGACTCACCAGCCTTTTTATTAGGCACACCTGCTCTTTTTTTACTATGTACAAAGTGGAACAGCCAATCACTTGGAAGCAGAGGGGCAGTATAACATCAACCAAGTAACTATGTGACCTTCAGCTGTTATAAAAATGACATATAGATAAAATATTACTTAAAAGAAATTTGACTTTGTAATTTCATGCCTTGAAATTTGGCCTCTGTCTCTCTCTCTGCTCTTTCTGACTCTCTGCCTTCAGGAAGTCATCACAACAACTCTTCTCTATTAACCCTTTAACAATGTTTTTACCAGCATTGCACTGAGAAGTAGCTCCTTTAATGAGCTCAGCAGATGTGCAGTTCCACCAGGTGTTTGCTAATTGCTTCTGGCTAGTCTGAAGGAGCTGAGAGGGGAGTTGCAGTGGAGGGATGCTCTTTGAGCTTGGAAACTCAGAAACCTGGAAACTCCTGAGCTTATCTTGGCAATGTGAAATACATATTTTTTCTCTTTTTTTCTGGCACTGCTCTGTGTGTGCATGATTGTTTGTCCTGTCCCAGGTTGTATCTCGCCTGTTGATCGTTGGCGATAGGCTCCTGCACCCCTGGCAACCCCACTAGGGATAACAGCCAATCACTCTTACGCTGTAAGAGTGGTAGATTTGTTAAATACTTATTCTGCCTTTTACCATTGCTTGAAAGCACAGTTATGTCCATTGCTTCTCGCTTTGTATGAGGAAACAAACCCTAAAAAATATGTTGTAACTAATGAAGTTTTTACACATACAGATCCTCCTGCACACATGTACCCTCATTTATTAAGACACAAACATGAAAATGTCAGCCATTTTATTTTACAAGATTACAAAGCTTTATTTGCAACTACACAGTCTGATTTGCAAGCACCAAAATTGATATGACTACAATTTGTGCCAGAATATACTTGAAACATGGGTGAAATATGTAATGACAAAACTGAAAAAACATCAACATTGAGTTTGTAAAACACATTTTCCTGATGAAGTTCTGTTCTGTCAGACTTTGCTAACTTAGGTTCAGAGCTGTTCCTCCATCTTCACACATCCTCCACCCAACCCACTGTGGTAATGACCTCCTCCTCTCAATTCAATTATTTTGACAGAAAGCAATATTGTGTTCCTTTGATGTTATGCTCCATGAGTGTCTCAGATGCTATTTTGTTTCATTTTATCACACTCAAGTGTTAACAGTACCCACCCCCCCTCCAAGCCCCCCATTGTGACCTTCAAAGGTGCTCTAAAAGTCTTGCTAAACCTCCAGAGTCACTTAAAGTCATTTGTCTTGATGAAGCCAAGAAATGAAAAAAAATAAAAATAAATGACAGTCATTTCTTTTTGATTCCCCAAAAAGTCACTTGAAAGGCTGCATCAGCAAATTGTGAATGAGTGGGTGTGTGTGCGTGGGTCTGTGTGTGTGCCAATGCGTGGATTGTGCAAATTCTTCCTCTTCCTGCACTAATTCTGCAGGAATCCATATCCATATCTTCTTTCTCTCCTTCACTGCAGGTAACATGCAGTGCAGTTTAACTCTTTTTCCAAAGGTACTGGTGGCCCTTTTTTTTTTTTTAAATCAAAGAACGTTTCTGAATGAAGACGCAAGGACAGTTGCTTCACCAATGCCTTTTTATATGCACATAAACTTCAATCTTACCTGCTAATAATTAAACTAAATCTTGCTTTTGCAAACTGGAACAACTGAAACCCCAAATGCCCTCCCTGACTGTCAGGGCTCAGTTTTCTGTTAGTTTCTTTAGAGGATTGTTACTATCCTCCTTCAGACAGCCCAATATATAGGTTCAAGAAAGAAAGAAAACAGAAAGAAACAAAGAGAGAAAAAAAGACCTGTGCTCCATAATTTGTCTTCAAGTTGACCTTTAGGAACTGCACAGCACTTCAGTCCCACAAATGTTCTTTCACTCACAGTACTCTCAGTATATGAAGAACAGCTAATGTAATGGTGTGTCCATAGCAACAGTAATGGTAATGGTACTTGAACGACAAATGACTAATGTGCCTCGAATGGAATGTTGTAGTAAGAGTATAAGAAGTTGCTGATGGGAGATAAACAGCGAGGGTTACTTTTCCATTTAGAACCATTAAGCAAAAGAACAGAAGAAAACACAAGGAGGGAAAATTTGTAAAGATACATAGTTTATGTTCATTTTCTATGTTGTTTTCCAAATGGTTAGACCTTCCTTACTTTAGTGATCGGTCATGCGGTGAATCAGTGATGGTGTGAGTGCCAGAATATACTTGTGCCTCTGCATCTTTTTTCCCTTTTTTTCTGCTCAGCTCTCACTCTCGGTGGTTCCGCCTTGCCCAAGGCAGAACTTTGTTTTGATTGGTTGCATGTCAACCTTGTGGCCAATCAGGTGTGAGGATATGGGCTCGTATAACGAGGTAAGAATCTGTCTACCCAGTCTGTCAGTAGACAGTGGTGAGGATGACATTTATTATGTTGTAAATAATACCAGGTGTAACTGAAACAACACTTGACTGCAGTTTATACTAAGAACAGCAGAGGTTATGATGTAGTAGTACGGTTACTGAATTTGGTTCAGCTTCTGATATGATTCTGTTAGGTAGCTTTAATTATTTATTTATTGCTCATTTGTTCTTGCATTGAATAAAAACTAAAGGTTTAATTAAAATTAAATGGCTGCTTTTATAACAGAACAAATATGAATTTGAAATTACGGAAGCATAACGGTTCCCATAAAAACATAAAACTGCTTTAATATCATGAGCTAAAATATGAGGCAACAGAATATAATCAAATGTGGGAGCTGTGCCAAACTTCCCATCACTGCCTTTTATCAGTTCAGACTTTTTCATATTATTTTATTTAGCAATATCAACGTTTGCATTTTTATTTGAAAATCCATTTGTGTCTGCACAATATCGAGCCATTTTTTTCATCCGATGACTGACAGATGAAAACTTCCCATCATTAAGACACAAAAGCCAATCAGCAGATAAAACCTGACTCTGCTAAGGTATTCAGCTAAAGCGTTTGACTTTCTTCTCATAAAAGCTTGTTTTTGGGAAGAAGCTTACTGAGCTGCAGCGGTGACTAAGGATGGATGATCCAGTGGGAACTGGATGATGTCGACAGGATATTTTAAAGGTCACGAGCTGTGGTGTCCAGTAGGCATCCAGAATATAGTGATTTTTTTTCTTCTGGACTCCTGATAATTTGCTTGATGGACTGTAAACCTGGACCTACTGAGAGCCACTGCTGCAATACACCCAAAAATATCTTCCACAGTGCTTGTTGGTGCCATTGGTATATCAGGCTTGTTTAAATGTACTTATCAGGACGTTGTTTGTAACACAAGATAGAGTTTAAGTACCCAGATGGTCTGGTTTGAAATGAGAGCTATATGTTGAAAAAAAAATGGTAGTTTTATGGCATGATTGGAATCCAGAGCTAGTGAATAATATGGCTGTCAGAAGGGGATTTTCTGCAAAATGCAGACATCTGCTCTAAGTTGCACTTCATGTATTGTTCTTGCTCATTTATCTTTTTTTCTTTTGTCGGGAGTTTTATTTTTTTTCAGAAAATGTCAGCTTGAGTTGCCTAAGGAATAAATAGTTAAACATTATAATATAAATATATTAGAAAAATAGCTATCATGAAACTTAAAAAAAAACAAAAACAAAACCAATAGAAGCAAGAGCAGCTCCGTTTATTTTGCCTTAATCAAAATCTAGTTTGTTTGTCTAAAACACGTGATATGTTTGGGGAGGGGTGAATGAGCAATCCAGCTCTAATACAAACCAAAGAAGCAGTTCTGTTGAAGCGAACCCTATTTTCGTTTACATTTAGCAAAGAAGGAAGCTGCACTCATGTCTTTTTTCATATAGAGGTTCAGGGATTGTCTCAAAGGTTTTTCAAAGGGTTTGGTTTGTTTGACATATAACAAATGTTGCAAATTTGGCAGCCGATCAAACCAAGTCTACCGGACCACGGGGTGTGACGACAAACTGCGTCTCTAAAGCGCGACTGCAGCAATTTTTCTGATTTGAAAACAATTTTAATGTGACTGAAACACTGAGACACTTTGAAATGAATTTTCATACACATGAAAACAGCATAAAAATTCCTGTGGCCTTCTGCTTCTCAGGCAAAACTGCAGAGAGAAACAAACGTGGCCTGCAAATCATTTTACTGCCTCAGAAATACATCAACTGTTTTAGTGGTTAGTTTCCCACCTTACCCACTAATAAAGCACACAGGAAATAGATTTTCAATGCCTTACTATTGATGGCGTCGAGTAAATTTTGTGCCTTGGAGAAAACATCCTAACAGGCTATTTTTGCTGTTTACAAAAAAAGACCCTCTCTTCCAACCATCTAATAATCCTGAGTCTCTGTTGTTTGAATATCATCTTGATTTTGTTGCCATCTGTTTTAAAACAGATCGATCTTCGTCCTTACGTTTGCTTTGTTAGGACGAATTTTACAATTCTGTCCTTGTCCACATGACTTTCATTCAGGTCTGTTATTCGCTTCATCTTGCACTGCCTAAGTGAATTCTCAGTCTTTCTATGGTCATTAGCTGAGTTTCCATGATAAAATTTTGATAATATTCCCCTAAAGCCGAAAAAACAATTTTGCAATTGTGGCGTTTCCATTAAATAAGAGAGAAAATGAGGTGAGTCATTTAAAAACACTTGTCTTCCCCTCATCTTCTCCATGGTTTTCACCAGTAGAAATATTGCAAAATAAAAAAGTGTTCCCAGCGCAGTTCTGTGAAGTACATTGTGTTGATACAGCCAAAAACCCACCTCATCCAAGTGCATACTGTGAGTTTTTTCTAAATTGGCGTTAAGCAAATTTATTTTCATAATTCATAACAGACAATTTTACAGTCAATGGAAACATAGCTTCTGTGAAAGTTAGTGAGAAAGGGCCGAAAAGGGAGCGGAGCACACAAAATCTGTAACGTCATGAATCTGACTTTTCTCTGAAGTTTTAATGGGTCAGAATTATTGTTCATGTGACTTGTGCTTTGTTTCCACCATAAACTAATTAATTCCACAGACAAAACATATTTTTAGGGCCATTTAACCCCCTAAAAACATAGAAGAATGAAATGAGAGCTGGTTATGTTGTGACATTTGAAACAGAGCAGAGAGAATTTCCCAGGATGAAATTCTGGGAAAATCATTATATTGCATCATAGAATAGACAAGTTGTCCTCAAAATCCCTTAAATGTACATCCCAGACAAACAAAGAGCAAGATATAAAACTGTCTTATTTAATGAGCCGTAAGAGTACAAAAATAGACAAATATATATTTAAAATGTAATTATCTTTTCACTCCGTGTTAGCTTGGGATTAAAACCTTTATCATTGCAAACATTTTTGATTTGCCACCATTTAAAAGAAAAAGGCGCAGATGGATTCACAATGGGCTGGTTCCATTAGACGCTCCGGAATGTCAGTGAAGCAGATTGAATAAGAGCTGGACAGCAGCCGGTACTGGAAGCTGCTGCTCTGAAAGAGCTCTGTGATTATGGCAGTGAAGCTGCCGACGAGGGACGCATCGCAGACGAGTGACATGCACATCGGTTAATCACTCGTATAGACAGCTGCGTGTGGTCCGTTTTCAAAAAGCAGCTGAGGTTTGTGCAACTGCGTTGATCCATGGCTGCATCTCACAGCTTGGAAAGACAAACCCGCTTAATGCTGCATGAATTGAGCATCACGGAGCAGGATTTTGTGGAACGGGTTCTCCATGAATGGCACCATTTTAATATAACTAATGCCAAACGCACATATTAAAAGAAACAATGGTTACATAAACGTGTCAATTCTTTTGTACAAATTTACTCACAAACCAAAAGATTTTTTATTCTTTAAAAAGAGATCAATTCAAACTGATGGAGAAAAGAAGGGAATGCTACATTTTTGAGTATTAAAGGTCTTCGATAAAGTCAACTGAGGGCTGTGAAGTTGATAAATCTCAATTTATTAAAGACAAAGAGAGAAGCAACCAATTGGAAGAGAGAGTGAAGTAGCAACATGTGTTGAGGCTTTCCTTTACAAAACTATTCCAGAGGATGATTCTGCATTGCAAACAGAAATAAAATAAATAGTCAAAATTTTATTCCCATTGAGGCTAATTAACTTAATTATGTTAGCTGATGATCAAAAGGATAAAAACACTTGAGCTCATGCTGCTTTCCATATCGTGTCTTAACTCTCCTGTTGTCATGTTTAAAAACAGCCTCATAAACTGTGAAATAACCGAGTGATTTTAAAAATGAAAACCCACCAAGTTGAAGCGTAAACAACTTAACAGTATAAAAAATAAATGTCCTCAAAGCAGCTGAGAGAAATGACAGAAGCCTGAATGGATTGTAGAAGAAAACAGCATTTTGTTCTCATTTTCTGACTGATTCTGTGTACTAGTCTGTCTTATGCTTCTGTTTTACTCTCCTATGATGAGAGATCAATTAGTAATGTTTATTGTATCTGTAAAATGCATAAAACTGAAAATTACACTGAACTTGATGAACCTACAAACCTGAAGCTCATTCTATGCAGCAATGAAAATGTATTTGCCCATATACAAATGTTTTGTCACACTTAAATGTTTTCGAAGATGTCAGATATCTAAGTCTTGAGCTTAATGTTTATTTTATTATTTTGGCCAAATACCAATTTTTTTTTTTTTTTGTCTGAAATGTTGCTAAATATAGCAAGATAGTAACAGTTGGGTGACTATTATGAACTGCAATATACAGAGGTGACCCGGTGAGCGGGGTTAGCAGTCAAACTTCTCTCACACAGGAGCAAACATGGACAGTGGCTTTAGGCCTTTGCAGAGGAAGATAAGATCAGCTTTTACATTTAAATATTGTCAATTACTGATCGCCCAGAATTCAGAAAATCGGGGCCAATTTTTTGGCTGGCAGATTTATCGGTGCACCCCTAGTTTTAAGTACGGGCTAATTCATTACTTGGTTGCTCAAACGTGGGGGTGAGAGATGCTTCTTTACTTCTAATCTGAGCCCTTCCCCCCTCTCCCACATTTCACTGTTCACAGATTGAATTCATGACAACCTGTCTTTTTTTTGGTTCACTGCTAGTTTGTCTTCATACTCGCTGCCAAAGGAACTCAACCTCTGAACCACCAAGTTGACATTTGGCCAGCTGTTACATTTGGGGTTGTTTTTCTCCAGCAGCAGCCAGTAATCTGCCATCAATAGCCTTTTGGCTGATGTTTCTTTGTGGTAATGGCAAAGTTACTGTCGGAACGGTTCTCTGGGATTTTACCATCAAATAATAACAAAATGATTATTATTTATTAAAAACTTCAGTTTGATATTTATAATCAGTATATGCCAGTGGAATTAAAGAAAAAAAAAAAAATCTACCAACCAAATTGTAAGAAAGAGAGAATAGGGGTTATTAGGGTTCCATTTGTAAACAGTGTCATTTGGTTGCTGAGGCATGATTGGCTAATTCAATATATTTTTAAGGAAAAGCATCTGAATAGATGTTTCTGGTAACATGGATGTTGAGTGTAGATTCTGCTAAACAGTAAGTTTGGATTATTTGAAAAGAAATCAACGCCTTGGTAAGGTGTAGTTTGCACTAAACTTACACAATACACTTCTTTCATTTCTTATGCTATATTGAATCTTAGAGGCTTTAAATGGATGCTCAGACTTTCAAATTTCTGTCATCTTTTTCTTCCAAAACAAGCCTAAGGCCTTCCTGAATAATCATGTTTTCTGTTTTTTTTTACTTGTTGATTGCCCCAAATTGATTTACTGGCATACACTACTGTGGACTTGTAAAGCAGTTTAAAATAAAATGAAAACTCTGCGAGATACAAATCATTTACACAAGGCCGATGCTATTTCAAAGTCACTGAGGAGACTGAAATCAGTATTTGTCAAATCCAACATATGTTCAGTGTTAACCTGCTGCTGATCATGCCTTTTGGAGGAACATTGGTTCTTTCTTAAGACTACACTCTGCAGCTTTTCTTCCCATATACTTGCTCTTTATATTTCTATGTGAATTTACATGATTCCTGTCTCTAGGTGTTATCATTGTGTGGATTGCTTCTGCATGTTTTTGTGCTTTAACCAGAGATTGGACTGAATTTCCCATGTAAAGACAATGTGCCTGTATCCGTTTGGATTTCACTCTAACTAAATCAGTATCAGCAGCTTGTTTTTTTTTTTCTTTCTCACTGGAGTCCTTTGTTCTATAAATTCAAACATCATGTATTGATTTGCAGTGACTGCAGTCATTGTTTTGCATTCATGCCATGTTGTTGAATAAACTCCTTTGCTTACTAATCCAGCTCTGTAAATGTTTCTCCTTAAACGTCTTTTGCAGCTGCAACTTTTCCTTTTCATTTCGTCTTAACAATTACCTACCATGTTAGATTGTCAGCATTCTGAACAATAATATTATGCTATGATAATTTTAAATTCTAATTTTCCCTAATGTGAAACAATTACAGTTTCTAGTTCACTTACTGTAGTTTATAACCATAGTTATCTGATGGAAGTGAAAAACGTGCATATATAATATGTGGCAGAATAAGTTAACCTGGACAAAAATCTGTGAAGTCTTTTGACTACAGCCATGTTTCCATCCAATTGTTCAATTGTTGGTAAATTAAAAAAGTACTACTTCCCACACAGGACCTTAATTTGTGGGAAGTACTACTTCCCACAAATTAACCCCAGCAATTAATTGCCGGGGTTAATTTCCACCCTGGTAATTTGAAGTCCTGAAGCAGATTCAGAGGAACTGGGCCGGGCCCTGTGGCAAATATAAGCTTGTGCTAGTGTTTGGCGGCCTACACATTGAGTTTGCAGCATTGAGATCAATAGGAAGATTACTCCATGCTAGCTGCCGGACAGAGGCTTTGGTAGATCCTTTAGGACGGGTGACTCATCTCTAACAGCTTCAAATGTCACCAGGATTCGCAAGGACTCGCCAACTGCACCGGGTTACAAAACCTGTACTCTGCAAAACCTTCTGAGGACAGCCTGTGTGAGCTATACTACTGATACAGCCGAGTTGCAGGTGCTCAACTTTGAAAACTGGTGCGAAATCCTCAAATAGTTAAAACCCTCAGTTTCAATTCGCATTTCATATTTGTCTTTGGGACTAAATATCTTCCTATTCATCAGATCCTTCAGAGAGTCCAACTTTGAGTTGTATTTGTCAGTCACTGACTGGGCTCAGGCGGTACATTTTCTTGCAAACAACAACGGCAGCTATGCACGACGGCTACTACATCCTAAATGAACATTTTCCTAATGACAGTCCTCCAGTTAGCCCTGCTTATCAGCACTGAATAAAGGCAGAACAAACCAATCCTATGCTGTGTGAAATAAAGACTAACTGAATCAAAACTATTACCATGTCTTAGTTCATCTCAATGGGGACAATAAAACAGCTGAAATGTGCCTACGACTCAGGCTGTGCAGAGTGCAGGCTGGTATCTAACAGCTTACAGAAGGCTCAGGCTGACGTAACATTTCAGGGCTGCCAAAAGTTAGACTTAAAGAGACACAGTGAAATTGTGTGTGATCATGTAGACACTGGGGCTGAAAATAGACTCATTCACTGCTACCAAAGCAAGAGAGGGCTGACCAGTGAAAAACGTCAACATTAAAGAAAAAGTGAAAAAAAAAAGCACAATTTTAATTGTGGAAATTGTCTATTCAGGTAATTCCAGGTAAAGTTATTATTATTATTACTATTATTATTATTATTATTATTATTATTATTATTATTATGATTATTATTATTATTTAGAATGCTGGAGAAAAATTCAATTCAGTTAAGTTTAATTGTACGGTGACAAATTCCCACCAAACGTCATCCTGAAGCACTTAACAAAAAATATCAATAAAATATTTGAAAATTATGCTTGAAGTGTTTAAGTATTAAAGTTTTTAAACGAGAGAAAATTAAAGATGATCAAGATAAAACTAGGTAGATGCAAAATAAATAAATAAATAAAATCAAGTCAGAAGCTGCAATTGGAAGGTCTGCATTTTACAAAATGTTTGTGCGTGATTTCTGCAAAAAACTCTGTCAAAAGAGCACATGTAAAGGTATCTACTGTATGTTAATTAGAGCTATTCTATGCCAGCCATTCTTCTTGGTAAAGTTCCTTACACAGCCTCAATGATAACAGAAACAAAGTCATGCCTTTTGCTGTTAATGACCTAAAAATAAAATGAATAAAAAATAAATTAGTTTTTATTGGGATTCAGTTTGGATCCACTTGTCAGCACTAAAAAGCAGATAAAGCAGAAAATAACAATATACAAACCAATTATTTTATTAGCAGTAGAGGAATTATTCATATTTTACTCACCTGTTATTCATAACAGGTGAGTATTTAGTCAAATCTTTTTCCTAAATAATATTCCTTTTTTCATGTACTTTACTGAACTCTAATTCTATCTATGTAATGAGAGAAAATATGGGCATTGACTTTGTAATAGACTTCTGATTATACAGATATGTAGTAAAATATTTATTTATTTTTGCTAAATTTATGACATTCTGTAGTAAATTGTATAATAATTCTCCATTTTTTGGTAAACACTGCACAATTCTGTAAAGTGTATTATGAACTACAAATTGGAGTCCAAGCTAGTTTGTCCACACTGAAATGAGGTTTTACAAAAGCATCTTGCAAAAACTCTGGCTTTTTTTGATACATATTCATATAAGTCACATCCAGTGTAGAAAGTATCCATTTCTCTAACAAAGGTGCTGTGTGCAATATTTTCTCACAGAATAAGTAAAACAGAAATACTGCTGCTGTACTGCTGGTTTTCAACACTTTACTGAATATGCAACTCAGATTTCCCTCCAGTAATGTGCACTAAGCATAGTTGCTGGGGAGATCTTCAGAAATGAAACACACATGAACCCTGGAGCTCAAAATTTCTCATGAATAAATTTCACCGGCTGATTGGCTGGAAGAGGACAACTAATGGTCACCTCATCGCACAAATGCCATAAGACAAAAATGAAAAAGTTCATACTGAGCCCATTAAACCGTCATGCTGAGGGCAACAGAAGACCTGATGCTGCAAGGGAAGAGTGAACACCTGGTAGCCATCAATTTATATAATACACCCTTTTTTTTCTTATTAACTGAAAATAATACAATGTATGCAGAAGAATACAACATGTACCACTGGAAATAACTGCATTTACATGTAAGGAATGTGCAATTTAATCCACTTATAAATGAATAAATCATAAAATCCCTTAGTTATTTTTTTAATTCCAGTATCTTTTTCTGTCTGCAGCTGTGCATTAAAAACACATTTTAAGAGCGAGTGCTTCATTTTTAACATTCTGAACACGAAACATCCAGGATTCAGGCGCATATTCTCACCAAGGGATTCCCCCCCCCCCCTGTCTCTCTTTGTCATGTCTGCACTTGTTTATTTTTTCAGCAGGAAACCACATTTGGTGCAACATGACACAAAAAACAGAGCCAACACACACTCACACTGGTTGACCTTGATATGAGGATTTGTGTTGGTATGTAATACGTTATTTAATTTTGGAACCGAATGCTGAGAAGAAGCAGATTGCAGCAAAAGAATAGAATAGAATAGAATAGAATAGACCTTGATTATTCACCCTGGTAGAAAAATATCTTTGGCTCATTTGCATAAAATGTGAAGTTAAAAGAATTTTAAAAAGACACACAGACAGAAATCTTTGTACTTCTATACAAACTGAGGACTTTGTGTTGGCCTCCATTCATTTTAGTCATTGCATAAATGCCTAACGCAGACATGTTTCCTCACCCTAACCCTACCTAGTCTATAATCTCATGCAAAACTTAATTCATACCATTCCTCTAAAAATAACTAGCATATTTCTATGAATTATGTTTTTACATTGTGTGGACATGCAAAACGGCCTCACAATTTCAAATGTCCATAATGTTGGTTGTTTCTCAAGAGTAAGTGTTTACTACTTACTCTTGAGTAAGTTGACACACACATTTTGTGTGTATCACAATGTACACACACACACACATAAACCAATTTTAAAATTAAATATAAACCAAATCACACCATCCAGTTTTAATTTTGTAAAATTTTGGTGTGATTGCAATATCCCAGATTGTGTTGCCAGTCGGTACAACTAGAATGAAATAAATTAGGATTTTAGTATTGGTTTAAAATGATTTGGTGTTTTTAATTAGCTAAAACTTGATCCAATACAATATCGATATTGTATTGAGGCCTTCATTTAGATAACATGTTTAAGGTGAAGCACTTACTAGACATCTCCAAAACTATTCTCTTTATTGGAAAATGAAGTGTTTCAGTAGACACTCTTTATGAACTTCAGCTGATTGGAAAAGCCTTTATCATGTTAGAGCTGCCACCTGATGTCTGGAGACTAAAGCTTCCTAGAGGCCTTTATCAACACTGCAGTGACAAAGAGTGACTTGTTTACTTTCTGACTCCAACCAGACATGAGAAATTAGGACCATGTCTGATTGGTCCAAACAGGTTCGAAAAGCACAAGACTCTGAAAATAAATTTTCTAGAGTCTTCACTGTTGCTGCAGCATGTTCATTTATTAATTTATTTTAAACCAAGTGGATGCTTATTATTTCAAATAAGGCCTGTTTGCTTAAGATAGCTGTTTACCCTTGAGTAAATGAATAATCATTTGAAAACAGTAACAATCTGTAAGCAGGCAAACACTTCTTGACAGCATTTCATAGAAACCATAATTCACAGTTGGTTTGCAGACGCCATTTCAGATCTGCCCAAGAAGTCTTTATAAATGGAAAACCTTTATTGCCATTGCACTGAAGTAGCACAACAAGGTTAGTAATGCAACCCGATGGTACGAGGTGAGTCGTTCGCATTGAGTGCAGGATCCACAGCTGGGACGGTGTTCTCAGGGTAGCAAACTTCCCTGTTTTTTTTTTTCTCCAAATGTAACAATGATCCTTATGACCCAACAGTTCCACTTTAGTTTCATCAGACATAAGAAAAATGTACATTTCCAAACTGTAATCTGGGTTCTGTATGCTTCTTGTGGAGGAATGGCTTCCTCTTGCAGAGCAGCCTTTCTACCTATGTAAGTACAGACATGTTTCATTGTGGATAATGAGTCTGTCTCATCAGTTTCAGTCAGCATCTTCACAAGGTCTTTTGTTCTTGTTTTTATAAGCAAATTTCATTTCAAAACCCGTTTATCTCCGGCACACAGAACCAGTCTTCTTTTTCAATGGTATGACTATTGGCACATTCTTTGTTCTCTTATTATTGTGGCATTTAACAAATAGAAATAATTTCATTAATTCTAAGATTGGTCTGATTATTGAAACTCAGGAAAAAAAAAAAATCTTGTTGTGTCCAATGAGCAAGTTTTTTGGGTTTTTTTTTAATGTCCGATTATATGGTCAAAGGAAATGTAGCTATTACGGAAAAAAAAAAGAAAAGTTTTATACCTTTGTATTCAAGTTATATAAACTTTTGGTTCCAAATGTATGTGATGACACATGAGATAATAAGGGTCAATGCAAATTAGAACCAAATGAAAACAACATGGGAAATATCTTAGGATGGTCTTCTCTGTTCACTTGTACAAAACAAGTTCAATATTTCTATTGAGCCAGTGAAGGAAACCTGCATGCGAGTATTTGAAACAAGGAAAACAAGAACAAAAGAAACTGAATCCATCTCCTGCTCTGATGAACAGCAGACGTTCAGATAAGGCTGCATGAACGTGAACAGACTGTCAATAGCCGTCATACATGGAGGCATAGATCAATCTTAAGGCCACGTTTTCTACTGGCGTTCGATATTGTCATGAGCAATAGCACTGAGTTTCCACATCACATGTGCTCAGCAGAGAGAAGCGGCTGAAACGGAGACACAGCTGAAACCTTTAAGACAAGGCTAAGAGTCCGGTCACAAGGCTAAATTAGTTGATCTGTTAAGTTTTTCTGTGTGAGTCACTTCAGATCAACGATAGCAAAGGAGTAATTACACAATTCCATAAAAAAATGATTTGCATGTGTTTCATCTGATACAATACAGAAATACTGATCTGCGACTGTATTTAATAACGTTGAACACTTTCTAAATAACTGTTACTTACAGCCACCTAGTGGTCAAAATAACAGCAGGACTGTGACTGTTTCCTTCAGGTGAGGCAAATGATCCAAGTGCATCACTGATGTCACAGGGAGTCTTCAGAGTTTTTTTCTTATTTTGCAAGTAAATGCAGATGTTTATTGCCATCAGTCTTTATCCAGCTGAACCAAAATTCATCATTGGAACATAAAGAGTATTTACATTTATGTCTGGATGTTTTAGCCTTGTCATTGCTTTCCCAAATCAATCCAGATAAACAAAATTTGGATAAGAAAAAAAGAAAGAAGTACAAAACAAAACTTGACCTTATTGTCAAGGTGAAAACTGATTTCTACTAAATAATGACAATGAAATAAAACAGTGAGTCATAAAATAAGTGCTTGCATAAATGTTAGCATCCCTGCCAGTCAGCATTTATTAGATGGACCTTTGGCTGCAGTCACAACAGGACGTCTGTGTTGATCGTTCTCAGTCAGGCTGCTAGACTCTGTCAGGTTAGAGGAGGATTGTGTAGTCCAGCCACAAATTCTCTATGAGACTGTGTCCTGGGCTTTGACTGGGCCAATCCTGAACATCCATCTTGTTGTCTTCAAACCATTTCATGACTATTTTTTTTTTTAATTTAAAGTAAAAGTCATGAAATGACTTTTTTTTCCTGACTTACATCGACCCTAACAACTCTTGAATATTTAATATTGACCTCTTGGATATTTAGCATTATTATTAGTGGTAATATTTATAGTACTTACAAATTTTCTGTGTTGCAGTAGTGCTAAGAAGTTTTTTCATTGTGTGTATTAGTACGTTTTAAAATATACTCTTTGTTTGCACTACTAAGAGCAGTATTGCTTCGGTCACCAAAAAGGTCACACCAGTCTTCAGAAGGTATGTGATTGCAGCACAATAAATAATATAAACAAATAATCAAACAGACAGAAAAACATGACAGACACAAAGTTGTGCTGTTCAAATTTTGTAATTATAAAAACATTTCACATTTCTGAGTCATTCAACAACAAAAAAAAAATGTTCACAGCTTCCATTAAAATCAACATACTCCACAAAAACAAATTAATATGCAGTTTAACAAAATGGTTTTATACATTTGATATTCTGAGCTAGAAAATAGAGAAAAGCACAGGTAAAATGATTTACAGATATAGGTGAAAATAATTGTTCGCCATCAGTTGAAGGATGTCAAGGTCACTCACAGCATGAGGATGAAACACCATAACGATACAGATCAGTACAGTGGGTCACAAACAGGAGAATGACAGCAAAGAGTGTCAGTACTTTTAAAGTTACACCGCTGATTTAAAAATTGAAGTGCAAGATATCATAAATAAATTATTTGCATAAATATGTCGATACAAAATAAAGCACAACAGTCAATTTGCAAAGCTGCTTTGGCACGATTGGAGAGTTACAGTACTGAAATAATTAGGTCCAAACGCAAAATGCACTGTAGAATTTACTGTATGTTACCAATGTGCCCCATCTCTCTCAGGTCTAACACATCATTCAGTCAATGACGCAGGGCCCACACAAAACAATTTCCCTTAAGAACTAAAATGTGGATGTCTTGGGATTACTCAGACTGGATTTTCATGTGTTTATCTGCCTACGTTTGGGTATTATATTTGACTGACTTTGGTTTCACTTAACCTCCTACTGAAGAGCAATCCTTTTGAGTTTTTAAATGAGCAAGGCTGTGTCATACTAAATAACTAAACAGCCAAATACTGAAGCAAAATCCCATCATTCCATTTGGAGTCAGGTACTGAAGTGCAAATGTTTCATAAGAGTTTAGCAGTTTGCTGCAGATAACTTTAACAGAATCGTGCTGAATGTCCAAGCTGGGGTTTAGAATTACTGTGATGTTCTTTTATCAAATATTGTCTTATGTTTGGCGAAACACATTTATTTAGAAAGTCGTAGGAATCAGAATTTTTACTAATTTGGGCTCAGAAAATATTTTATTTTTATTTAATTTGTTGCCCATAAAAATCTTTAAAAAATATTTCAGCTCCTACGTCTAATTAAATACAGTTTACTGAAAGTAAATCAGTTGTAGATAACTTTTTTTTTTTTTTTTTTTTTTAAATATGTGCATGTTTTCATTTTATTTGAAATAACATCGACCAGCGTGCTCATATGCCTGTTAGATTTTGGGTTTATTCTCTTCAGCCCAGACATTCATGTGCCATTGTGTTCAGATCCATCAAAGAAACATTATAGGGTGCCATCTAGTGGGACATTTTCAAATTAACTCAATCACAGAAATTTCCCACCTTTCACCCAGAGGCGTGGCATTAACTTCCCATGTCTAACATAAACACAATCAGAGCGCTTAAATTCAAAGTATTATGCAAAGATAGTCAGGCTGCGGGCGATTCCAAATGTTTGTAGCCTGAAGAATAAAACTTTGGGATATTTAGGTATTTCCGTTCAGCCTTGGCAAGGCTTTTCATATATGTTTTGAGGCATGTTGTTCATTTCTAAATCATATATATTGCAACATTTATTACCTTATCATTATAAGCTATTGTTACAAAATATCAATTTAATGTTTGAGACTAATTCATAAACTTCTGGTGACGTTTGACTAGTATTTGGTTGAATTTCTTGTTTAAATCCATCTTTTTGCTGTTGGTATTTCTCTACACACAGTTGTAAAATCTCTTTAAAATAAGATTGCACTAAAGACCACTGTCAGCTGCTAAATAGAGCAACATAGGTTACGTTCACACAACAGACAAATGTGATCGAATCTGCTTGTTTTACCCAGACGCGACTTTCATCCAACTTTTTGAAAAAGATCTACTTGTGCCTCTTTCCTGTGTGGAACTAAGTCGGATACGACCCCGATTGTTTTCAAAGCATCTGCAGTCTGAACAGTCATGCTCACTTTTATGTCATTAATTAGTGACAGGCGTCATAATTCTGCATCAGCAGAAGCCAAAATATCACTGCCTTTGAGTCCAAAATCTATTGTACAGTTGCTTTCAAAAGTATTCATGTGCTTCTCAATGTGAAAATGCTTTTGCTTGTGCTATTCATCTGTGATGATAATCGATGTGCACATCATCATATATTTGCTATTTAAAGACAGGCCTTTTGAGCTGATTTCGCAAATTAACCAAAGAAAAGAAACTCGAAGCCTGACATGGAGGGATGGATTCTGAAACCCTACAGCCTTTCAGGACAAAAAAGCAAGACATACATCCAAAACGACCAAATTCTCTTCCCTCCATAATACAAGCAATATTTCCAAAGGTGCAAGTGCAGAGACTGAAAAAGAAAAAGACTCACAACTACACAAGCTGAATTTCTTGTAAGAGACTGACCGGTACAGACGTTTGACTGAAGTCACACTGAATAAAAAGGCACATGACAGCCTGTTTGGAGATTTCCAGAAGACCCAGCTGTGCTCTCCAAGAACAACATGACCCATTAGAATGTGGCTTGATCAAGGCAAATTTGGAAAATGTCCTTAAGTGAAGTCATTCATGCCACTGATTTAGCCGTAACACTTCACAATAACAGAGACTTTGTAGAACTGTGCTGTTAGCATTAAGCTAAGTGCTGGGAGATAATGTGGTAACACTACCATTGTGATGAAGTTGGAGTCTGAATGAGACCAACATGGCAGCGCTCCCACCGCTGTTTTTACGCTCCACCACCCAGCTCCTTTGATTCAAATGTTTTATGCACGCTCAATACCTTTAGTAGATACTCAGACTCTACCATGCATAATGGGGAGCAAACTGTGTTTTAATCCCTTTTAGAGACTGTGGAAGCTCTCACTAAGAGAGACTATCCACAGTCTAGTTGAATTTTCACATCCTTGAAATTTTCTGTTCTCCCTGCAGGCACCCTTCATAGCTGAGGATAGAATTGTCATAATCATTTGTAAAGATTCTTGAAGCCAAACTACTTCAGACTACGACTACAAAAGGGGACAAGAGACAGTGTATTGGCTCGACACGCTAGGGGTGACAAATAACAGTGAAAGACAAACGTTTCCGCCACTCGTGGCAAAACCCAACGCACAGTATACAGTTGCGGCAACTGCCGGAAAAGTTGAATATTGTTATCTTTCTTGTGTCATATCACAAGCCCATATGTATAGGTTTAAATGTACGTATGAGCTCAAAATTTCCCAGGAGCAAATTTTTCCATTAACATTCCACAAGAAAGGCTAGTCAATAGTGCTCTAAGATTCATAGGAGATGAATGGCGACGGAGTGATGTCATCTCCTTTGTGTCGAGCCCTCAACAGAGTGTACACTCAAGACAAAGCTGGAGACAAGGCATGTCCAAGAATGCCCCTGAGTAGTAAGAGTCCATTAAAAGTTGAGAGTTAAACATAACAGATCATCAACAGGATCTCATGTTACCGGCCAACTCAATCAGAGTGTGGCAGAATCTGTCAGGAAGACTGGAACCAGATGTTAATATCCAAATGTGCACAGTTTCTAAAGACATTTCCAAGATTACACACTATGGGCTAATGTTTTTTTTTTTGTTTGTTTGTCTGTTTTAGGAAAAACTGTTTAGCAGCCTTCAAAAAGGGACATATTGTGTAAGCTAACTAAGAAAATGGTAAGAATATGAATGTTGCATTAAAGTGTTGAAAGCACGATAGTGGCTCAATACTTTCTCTGACGCAAAGATACTCTGCTTCACTTCTTGTGATAAGAAGAATGTTTGACTACATTTTCACTGGCCTTAAGGTTTCTTGCAGCATCTTAAAACATGGCTTTATCTGTTCTTAGAAAACCGACCATATCTTCCAGTCAGTCACTGTAAAACAACGGACCAATAGGAGATTGCTTTCTTTTTTTACTCTTCCAAAAGCGTAAAATGTTTCTGTGAAGAGTCTAATCGATCTTTGAAAGATGGTGTTAAGATGATACCCACACCATCGCAGCCAGACTTGAAGTCATTTAACTGATCAGATCTGAGTTATTTTTAGAGATGAAAAGTTAGGAGAAATAACTTTGTGAGGCTTTTGCTGAGCCAATCAAACACACATGTCATAAACACATGCAGTCAAAGCATGATTTCATTCTTAAAGAGCAGCATGTTAGGAGTGCTACACACCCTGTCTGGGTGTATGTTATGTGCATTTGTGCATGAAGGCATCCTGGGTATTTTTTTTAATACACAAACTGTATTTGGAATGGAGGGTCTAAGATGTCATAACCTGGCATGCAGGTTGATAATGACGCCATCTTCTGGCAGATCTTTGATTGGCAGGTCGCTTGCGTGCTCTGTTCCCCGGTCTGTGCTCTCGCAGCTGGTTTGAGGAGACTCTGGAGGCGGCTGATAGAGAACGCTGGCTACGAGGAAAAAGATGGTACCCAAAAGCTGAAACAGAACACAAGTGTTAATTACTGCCCTTCAGCAAAACAATATCTTTTTTTTGTCACACGCATGACAAAAAAAAAGTGCCTTCAGCATTTGGGAGGTATATCTCCTGAGTGCTATCTAAGAGCACCACTTTCTTTTTTTCCCAAATCATGACAAATTGAAGTGGACCTTCTTTATCAGCCGGAATCGCAGACCACAACCGCCTATAAGTCAGCAAATACTTGACATACCTTATAAAAACACTGATAACTGCCTATTTTAATAGTTGACACACCAAACATTCCTTAATTTGCATTAATACACATGGAAGAAACCATCTTGTGCTACTGCAGAAGCTAATATCCACAGTCTTCATTGTCTCTGCTCTTGGGTTTACATCCAATGAGTGCCAAGGAAAATGAACGGTGCTTTTGGATTGGCTGGTTTGCGAATGCTAGCTAATAGTTTATTGAGTAGGATTATGTCTCGGAATTTCAGATTCCCAAGCTGCATTTTCTTACAAATGTTTATGTAAAGAAATGTGCTGATTGGTGGATTTTCCACGAATAATTTTGATCCAACAGCTGGGTTTGCGAATACTGATGCATGAAAAGGCACAGGTTCACTGTAATGTCTATTATTATCTTCATTGAAATTATTATTTCTTTTATTATAAGTTTTCCTAAATAGTCTTTATTTCACTGTCACCAATACAAGCAAGATTCTTTTGAAAAAAGGACATTCACTCGTGTCAAAACTGAGCTGTCCTCGTCTCCTCAAGTGGGAACACAATTTGACACAGAGACTCTGCAGCTGCTGTCCTCTCATGTCGAAGTTCACCTGAACTATGATGGCTGATAATCAGCACAGAGAGATTGTGCTGGAAATGTAAATCGATTGTACAATGGGAGGCATCCCTCCAGAACCACAGTGAGGAACTATTCTTTGTTCTGTGCCACTTTCTTTCATTGTCAACATCTTCAAAGTGACATGGTGTCTGAGCAGGAATATTACCTTGAAGATGATTCCAGCGACAAGTGTGTACTGACTCATTGCTGAGTTGTGATAGATGTGGCAGGAGCCTTGAGCGCCACACTGATCTTCCCACAATAAGCAGGAAATATCAATCACTGACCCAAATGCAATCGGTCCTGGAATACTGCCTGCATGGAAAGCAGTGATACGGGGGGGGAGGAAGGATTACAGTTTTTTTTGGTTGCAATTTTGAGACTTAAGGCATACTCAGAGAAAGAATTGGACCTACCAAGTGTGCGCACCACTATCCACTGGATGCCAAGAGCAAACGATCTCTGACTATCGGGAACACATCTGTACAGAGCAGGGTTAGACAGATATAAAGACAGACTTCAACTCAAAGTTTAGTCCATGGCTGCCCGAGTAAAAGTCTGCTTTTTGGAAACTCAAATCCAAGGTTGTGACTTTTAGGCGTAAACACCTGTAGACTATTTTACCTCTAGCTCGCTTTCTTAAGGCCTCAGCATGGCCAAACTGCTGCTCACATAATGGTCACATAATTTTTGGACGTTCGCTTTTGCACAGACCCTTCACGGTGCACAACGGGGTTTACTGCAGCGAGTCACAGGAGTCAAGCTCCTGTAAATGTTTTGCCATGTGTTTAGAGTGGACTATTACAAGTTACCCAGGGGAGGTTTGACAAGCAAGGGCAGGTGAGAAAATGACATGATTTTCAACATGTACCTGTAACAATGAGAACTGATTTCAGCAGTTCGGCTTAATCACACAGAGCCCACTAGTGTTCTCTAATGTCCTTGATGCACACCAGGATTCACACCGGAAGCTCTTTGCTGCCATCTAGTGGTTAAAACACTAGATGGCAGATTATATTAGCTTTTTCCTCATTTTCACTCTGAAGATCTCTATTTGTATTTATTGGATGTGCTCATATATCAAGTAAACCATTTCTACCGAATTTAGCCTCTGCTTAACAAAAGCGTCCTTCTGTTGTCGTGACACATACCTGAGAGTGGCAGTGAGAGCTGGGATGCTACAGAGAAAGGTGAAACAGATGATGATGAAGAGCAAGGAGAGGAAGACTGGCATGTGGTGGCAGGAGCTGCTGCACTTCCCTGTCAGAGCGAAGCCCTCCTCACCCCACGATACGTTCCCCACCACACAGCCACACCCAGAGTACACCTGAAACACAGACACAAATGTGCTTGGTTATAGTGTCTATCGCTGACCTCTTTGTTTTTTTTTTTCCGTTTGGATTTTGAGAAAATATTTATTTTTCAATAAGGTTTTGCTACATGTATTTTATAAAAAATAAAAAATAAATTAAAAGTCAGGTTCCTTATTTTTCCTGTTCCTTTTTCAAAAATGGGCAATTTTGTTAGAAACATATAAATGTGAAGTAACGTTTTGCTAACTAAATGTAAAAACTCAGAAGTTCTTTGAAAATGTGAAGTTAAATGTATTTATCTGACTTCACATTTAACTAAAAAATTTACATTTGCATTTTCCCAAGTGTAGATTCTGTGGCAGAGAATCTACACTGACATGTAGTAAATTGCTACATGTCTTTAATAAATAAGCAGATTCCTTACTCTTCGTGGTCCTTGTTCAAAAATGGGTTATGGGTAATTTTGTCAAAAATATGTCACTGTGGAGTACAATTTCTCTGAAGTTAGAAAGGCAGAGCAAAACACATCATTTAAAAGATGAACATTGACATTTCTCCAAATATAAGTGCTCAAGAGCTCTCTTGCACACATTGGAAAGTGACAACTTTCTAGTCTTCTAATCAACTCTGAATGTCTAAACACAACAGACATTCAGGTATCTGCAGGTAATTCAGAACTGCCTCAGTTATCGCCGGGGTCAAGTTCTTTCAAGCAGCAAATAAAACAAGCAGTGTGTGCTGTACCTGTCTACCTGTGGACGGTTCTGTGTGGTTGATGGAGGTGCAGCCAGCGTGGCACGGCGAGTAATACATCACCCCGTCCGCCCCACACACTGGGTTGTACACTTCTCTGGCACAGTTACAAGCTGCATTACAACTCACTGTGAGGTTCATGTCCAGAGAAGAGCTGCAGAGACAAGGAAAGGAAGAAAGGCAGGAAGAGACAGACAGTGAGAAACAGGTAGGAGGAGGGGCCCAAAGAAGAAATTTAGTCTGTTTAAATGTGGCTAGTGCCATTTTATTATGTGATCCATTTTTAGCCATCAGCTAGCACATATGAGGAGAATAAATGTGGTACAGCATTTTAAAATGTACTGGATTTTCTGAACACACTCTGACATTAGACCAACGTCGTGTATCAGTACTGAGATTTCATGTACACACTTAAAGCACTTCTGCTCAAGTGAGAGTAGCAGTACTTCAACATACTTTTGCTTAAACACAAGTAAATAAACAAGCTGCCTCAATTTATCTTCTACTCCATGGTAAATGGAGTAGATTGCACCACAACACAGAGGTCTTTACTGGCTATTATGTTGCTTTCCTTTGAAATTCATGAAGCTATAACTCCTTATGTTACTTCTTATCAGGTTGCTCTTTCATACATGGTGGGCTCTGCTGTCGAAGCTTAATGCATTATTCCTCTTAAACTGAAACACAATGAAGTCAGATTAAACTTTTATATGATTCATCTGGAAGGCTGCAGTTATAACAGATCGACTTATGTAGCTTTAACATGTTATTAGGTTTTAGATGCAAAGTTCACTGTTTTTTGATTAATTGGTCTGCTAATTAGGATTTTGACAGATTTAATATTTTCTTGTTAAGGACTTCTCAAAATTTCAGAAAAGAAGGTGACCCTAACTCTAAAAAAAACACTTCATTGCACCAAAGCATACCATATGTTATTAACATTTAAGGGATTTATTCATGTCAAAACATGAAATGAATTTAGGATGGAGAGTTATTCAGAATAACAGGGATGGCAGCTTATGAAAAGCATCTTGCTTGCAATTATATTATTGTAATGACATAAAAAAAAGTGGTAACAGAGGCGCAAGGATGCTAAACTTTCAGTTAGAGCCAAGCTGAAGGACATATAGAACTGATTTCAGCCCAATATGGACAACTGGAACAAATCAAAGTTTCAGTCTTGTTGTTTTTTACCTGCCAGGTGTTAAGAGAATAATGCTTACCTGTTTCTGAGTCGCGGTTTCTTGGGTTTGTCATACAGATGTTTGTAGTGGTCCAGTTGGTCCCTCCCCATCAGCCCCAACTGATAAGGGGCCGTGACCCCAGCCATGGGCACATTGGGGCAGTGGACGAGGAAGATGAAGATGGCGAGCAGACTGACCAGTGCACACATCATGCAGAAGCGTATGATGCCTCGACAACGCAAGTTCAGCCTCTTCACGATGTAGCCGCCTAAAAAAGTGCCACCGCCCCCTGCTGGTACCACCATGTATCCTTAAGGGGAACAGAAAAAAGTATTGACGGAAATAAGTAAAAAGATAAACAAATAAATCGTTTGTCTTAGAAGTAGATTCACTTTTGAATAAAAAATAACACAGGCATCAACGGATTTTAAAGTTATAGGAAATATTAATGGTCACTGGTGAGCGCTGAAAATTTTGACTGGTCCTTTAAAGGTTTTATCAAAGATATGAAACAACCTCAACCAGGTGAGTGAAAATAATTCCCTTTTCATGTTTTCTATTTTAAGCTAAATGGATTTTTGATTATTGGTGAAAATAAATCTGGTGAGTATAAAAGTAACAATAGCTGGCTTTTGCCCTAGTTACAGTTGGATACGGGGAAAGTGATAGCTAAGATGAGAAGATGTAGACAAAGAAAGAGAAGAAAACAATGAACAGAGGCTCCTTAGAGTGTACAGTGAAACCAGGACTGGGAACAGAGACAAAGGATGTAGTAAAAGAAAGAAACTAAACTGAAAGAATGCATTCAAGTCCACTTTTTGGTAAGAACAGTGGACAGAAATACAATATGGAATCTGATTCCCATTTCTCACTGGCTGAGAGAGAGTTTTAAGATAGTGGCACATATCTTAAAACTCTTTCCACATCTTTTTCACGTATTAGCTGGCATTTATCACATAAAATCTAGCTTATAAACAAACAAATCTGTTAGAAGGAAAAAATAAAAAATACGTAATAATCTGATTGCATGTGTATGGACACCTTCAAATTGATACTTTGTTGAAGTACCTATTGCTTTCAGTTTTGCGTCCAACATTTTGATTGTACCTCATAAAAGTTCCCCTGTGAGGATATCTCTTCTGTGAGATGTTGTTATGAACTCTGGCTACAGCTGCATTGTTGCCTTGCAGCAAGAATGTCTTGGGTCCTTCTGTACAGTTTTTTCCTTATGTGCAAACTGTACGGAGATTGGATGTTCTCCCTGTGCACGTATGCTTTCTACTCTGGATTCCCCCGACAGTCCAAAAACATGATTAGCTATGTTTACATCCAACTGCCTTCAAATTTGAGCACTCTTTTAAAGTGCTTCATAAGAGGAAATGCAAATGAACTGAGCTGTGCAAAACCTTCATTAGATGTTGGTGCTACTCATGAAACAAGATGCCTACATCCGAGATGTGTAGTGTCGACTACACATCTTGGAAAAACGTGAGAGTCCTCTCCACCAATCTCCAAAGTTTTTTTTCACCAGCTGCAAAGGACTGCTTGGATATAATATTGGGTAGGATGAAGCTCACAGGGAGTCCTGTGGCTGTGTAAAGGCAGCAGGAAAAAGGTGCCAGGAAAATGTTTGTTGATTGTACATTATCATCACAGTTTTCAATCACAGTATCATAATTACATATTTTCCTGATATTGTGCAGCTATAGTACTCAGGAAGACTGACTGCTGGGTCAACATCAAATGGTAGTTTCAGAAGGTTCACTTATGCAGCCATAAGTTCACCATAAAGCAATAAAGCAAAATATTGCTGTTTTGCTTTATTGCTTTAATTCCAATAACAGTAATACATGGCCAAAAGCTACCACTTCGAAATAGTTGCATTGTACATTACATTACAATGTTGTATCTTAAAATATTGCTCTAAATTGTCTAAATGTTAAATGTCCGGCTTTTTTTTTTTCCTCTGCATGACCCTGTAGAAAAAGGTGAAATAGATCTTCAGTTGTGTCTGCAACCCTTGTTGCCCGGTCACCTACCGAACAAGGTGGCGGCTTCAGACGCACTGAGACTGAACTGGGACTCCAAGAACTTTGGACCGAAGGTGGACATGCCTGCGATTAGTGTGGCCTCAGTGGCTCCCGCCAAACACAGGAAGAGGAAAGTCGGGTTCTTCAAGAGAAGCAGCACAGATCTGAAACAAGTTAGAGAAGATTGTCAGTGTGTGTGTTCTCACCGTGGGCAAATAAGCCTAAGCTTTATTTTTTAATTAAAACAGTCCGCAGTAATCTCCCCAGTGTGTAGACAGATAATCACCGCACTGGACCTAAAGATAAATAACCACGTTACGTCATGTTTTGGGTAATCCTCGCAAATCCCGAAAGAGACTCAGTAAGAGATGACGTAATTCTACGGGCTTATAGTAAGAAATGTTGTAACCTAAAGAGTCAGAGGTGTCACTCACCTGCGATGCTCTGCTCTAATGACTGCCATGCAGGAGTTTCAGCCAGTTGCAACATTTTGAAAAATAATCTACTCATCCTTTCATAAATGTTTGGAGTTTATATGCAGGACTGATAAACTTTCATGCAACTTTGTCATTTACTTGAGAAAATATTTGAACGTGAAGTACATCTTTCAAACTGTAATGATTCAAACAGACAAGGAACCTGTCACTATCAACCTTTTTTATGCATCAGGACTAAACAAAAGAGGTCTTGTTTGTAGAAGGTGCTGGGAGGATTTCGAATCTCAAGTGTACAGAAATGCACAACAAATTTAAAAAATTGTCACGTTAAGCATGTCGTAAATGAGGAGAAAAAACGCCACGGGAAGAAAAACATGGAGTCCTAGTTCAATCTCTGTTGCCCTCTGTAACCCCACAACAGAGGGAAAGTAACATCAGCATGATCAAAATAAATTAAGACACACAGGCTCACATACAACATACAACGCCAAGCAGCAATGGGCTATCTTGTTGTTAGGTCAACAAGATAATATGTAGGCGAAAATGCCATTTCATGAGGTTTGGGAAGTGGTCGTGTTTGGACAAAACAAACATCATCTTAATACAAACGCATTGCGCTGATTGTCAAGGCTGGTTGTGATTTCAGGATTTGGGATTATTTTGTACTCATACTATATGCACACTTTTTTTATTGAATTGACCATGAATTCCTCTGCATACCAGAATTTATTGTAGAGTCAAATGTTATGTAAGACTGACAGGTAGAGAAACATTTGTGAAACAGGGTAGCATAACAGGACAATAATCCCAAACACCAAAAACAATGCTTAGCAAAAAATATTACTCTTACTTAGGTCAACTTCAGACTTTCAAGCCCCTTTGGGACAACAGTTGTAACATTTATATTAGCACACTAGGAAGTGAGGCAACCTCTACCAATAGCACTCATTATTTATGTTGAGAGTCCTCAATGTGTCATGTGGCCATCTTTCCTGAAAAGCTAAAAAGCTGGCAGGTTCCCACACATGAGTTGAAGATGACTCCAAAAAAGTCTGCTGTACCCAAATCAGACCCCTGTTTTAATTAGACCCCTACCTTGGCATGTCTTTGACTGATTTTCCAAACTGAGGGTCAGAGGCTGTATTGTGGCTTCCATCTTTGAGCTGGTGGGCCTCAGACACTCGCCCCGCCACATGCTCCTGGGAGCCTGCGTGGAACCGGAATGAGTCATATTAGGCTACGATTGATATTTTTGTCTTCCCAAACCGTGTCATAATCCAGTGTGAGAGGTAAGAGTTTCCGTTTAGGATATTAAGCCACAGTAGGTGTGATGAAGCAGTGGGTATGAGAAGTACCTGGCAGTTGTTGTGGGTATCCAAGGATGGGGAAAGCTACCAGTAAAGCAGCTGCTCCTCCTGCTAGGAAGCCAATCCACCAAGCACCAACCCAGTGTGGGTTTTCTGGAGTCATCTCTGTTCTGTAGCAAATAAAATGTTACTTACCATTTGACTTTTGACCATGTTAACTGCTAGATGCCAAACTTCAAGGTTTTCTTACAGAAGTATTGTTTTACACAAGATTATAGTATTTATTTTTTCAAATATCTACAGGAACATTTTGATTTCTGGTCAGCTTTAATTGTGTAAGTTCAGATAAGTGGATTAGTATATTTCTTTATTGTTTTTTGCAGTAAGTATCTTTAATATGTGTTATTTAAATAGTTTTAAATTGAATTTATACTTAATTTAAAGAGCAAATGCCATCCTATTTTGAATCCAGAAAACCATGGATACTGAAAGTTTGTATAATAAATCAATCACAGTTGGCAGTTTCACACAATGTAAATATAGCATAACATTTGCTTAAAGTGACTTTAAACAAAATGTGGATCATCCTTAGAGTTTGATTTTTGTGACTGACTGCATTCTCACAACAATAATTTGACAGCTACATTGTTGTGCCAACAGAGTTGAAGCAGAGTTGCTGGTAAGTTGAGAAATTACTATTATTTTTTTTATGTAGAAAACAGATTTTTAGCTGCTTCCCTTCACTGGTTTTACACAACCATGACTTTCTTGTATAAAGTAACTTGGTAACACAAATGTGTTGTTAATGCAACATTGCAATCATTGTTGCATTATTGTTCTACATATTAGGAACCGTGCCTGATTTGCATTTCCTCTTTTGAATATTGTGCAGACAGTATTAAATGTCTACACAATAACAGACATTTATTAAACTCTGCCAGAGTTTAAGCTTTTTGAACTACAGATTTTTTTTTTTTTTCACAAGCAAACCTTCACTACTTTGGAGAGTTATAGGCAGACTGGGTTTGTTGGTGAGTGCTTTTAAGACCTAATAGACAAACACTATTAGGTCTCCAAGCCTCGTTCTCAACTCTTTACCGTCACTGAGCAAACTGCTGCACCAAGCTTTGTTTTACCAACTCAAATTCAATTTGAAGACTTTGTTGTCCACTTTGGTTGGTTAATGTAAGTCAAGTTCGGACATCATCATTTTCACAAGCTTAAGGCATGCTTACTTTCTTTAACGCCTAATTAAAAGAGATGTAACTGTAGAGAGCATTACGCCCAAATGCAACTGAAAATGTGTAAATGTGTAGGTTATGCTCTTTATAATACTTTCTAGTAAACTGTATGATATATCATTTCTTTTTCGATCTTTCTTAGGTCATGTTACATGTTGCAATAACATACAATCAGTTGAAGATACACAGTAAAGTATTAAATACTCAGAAAAATTCAGTTTTTTTCCCCCCCTCATCATTTTAATCCTGTGATATTGTTAGTCACTCAAAGTAGACTCACGCCAGATGAATCTCTGTGTAGATGTTGAGGAAGTAACCTCCCAGCAGGTAGCCTGCAGCAGGCCCCACAACAGCTGCTGTGTAGAAGATCCCTGGTGAGACAAACACCAAAGACACAGTCAGGGTGTGCCAGTACAACTACTTCCTGTTTCCTACTCACCTCCTGTCCCGCAGGTTAAAAGGCCCCCATTGTTCTTTTTATGAGCTCTGAATCAAAGGAGGGGTTATTTTTTAATTAAAGAAAACAATTTTGATGAATAAGGCGTTCTGCATTGTGTGTGCTCGTGTTTGATGGGAACAGGTTCTCTATACTTCATAGACAATGTGGCACTTATTGGAAACAAGATACCGAGAGCAAATATTGTGTAAATTTGTTTGTGTGTAAATTCTTTGAACGTAATAAGTTCATTCATGGAGTTCAGTGATCACCTTCTGAATGAATGAATGAATGAATGAAAACAAAAATGGATGCACATCATTTTAGGTACAAATGCTGCAGAAAATGATGCTATGAAAGCACATATATAAGCGAATCTGAATTCTATTTTCCACAATTCTCAAGTCAGAGATTTTTTAGTTATTTGATTAAATGCTGCTTAAACATTTTTAAAATAAAAGTGAGCATTCTGTGTTTTGGAATGAATTTATTACACGACTCAAATTGCAGAAGTTTGAGTTGTACCAAAACAATTATTTTACAAATTTCAAAAATTACAAAAAGGATCAGTGCTTTTGTTATATTAAGTCCAGTTCAATAACCTTAGGTTAGAGCTCATAAATAAGGTTTAGAGGCCAAAAAGGATTAAAGTTCCATTATATTATTTTAAACTTATGTGTACTCAACTGTTAATAACCACAAAATCATTATCAATAATCTGCAGTGAAGTAGAAAACGTTACCTCTACAGATAGATTTTAAAAATATGCAAATTTTTCAGAAATTAGAATTGGTATCATTTAAGTCGTAGAATAAAAAAGACTTTCTTACACATGCAGAGAAAAAACTTTCTTTTTTATGACATAGCATTTCTAGTATCATGAAAGCATATTAATTTTGGTTTGTCAATTTACGCAAATGTGTATTTATTTTTTATGATCAGTTTTAATCAACATATGCTATGTATTTGTTGCACACAAACACAGCACAGAGTTGTACATGACACTCACCCATGTAAACGGGTCCATAGTTGGAGCTGACATTCTCATCCAGGTACGTGACCCCTAACGTGTACAGAGGCGTGGCACCGATACCATGCAGAAACTGTCCCAGCATGAACACAAAACGATAACTCGACAGTCCTCCTCCCTCCTTGTTCTGGCACTGGCTGGTACTGTTGGTAGAACACATTCCTATTTGCTCCTGCAAACTGACCAAGTAGGGAGGTGCAGTGAAATGAGGCAAGGCGAACACCAAGGAACCCAGCGCCATTATGAGTACGCCCCATCCCAGCCAGCGGGGCTTGTGTCCAGTACCACCAAAGTAACTGACAAAGGCCAGACAGACACAGGCAGCAATGTCATAGGAGCTGGCAATGAGACCAGCCTGGTAGCTGGGCAGGTCAAAGCGTCGCTCAATGGAGGTCACCACTGTGTTGATCAAGCCGTTGACTATCATTCCCTGGAGAAAAGAGGCCACACAAAGAAAGAACAGCACCCAACGAGGGGTGTTGAACACTTGGATGATGTTAGGCTTCAGAGCCCCCCAACCACAGAGTTGATCAGAGTCATTGGGTTTTAGTGTCAACCCCAAAGGAACCTCTGCGTCAGGTTGACTGCTCTCTCCATATAACTGCCCCGGCAGCATCGAAGCCCTTGTGAAAATAAGGGCTCCAGCGAGGTCATCAGCTCCTGACCCGCCAGGGCTTCTAGGACCAGACCCTAGAGGGCTGCCTGTCTGGGAGTCCACGGGACTAGGGGTGTCCAAAGAGCGGCCCCCATTAAGGGGACAGTCCTGAAGGTCCAGGAGCTCCTGCCTGGAGCTAAAAGAGGCGTCGGCATTAAGCAACACTGGCATCACCCCTCTGAGGGGTACGTTAGAAGTCCTGTGACGGACTTGAAATGGGAAAGAGATGTATTTTATGTTTAGCGGCCCTGAGACAAAACGTTGAGGGGATATAGCTCCTGCCAGTCGTCAATTGGGCTCATCTCGGTTTTTTCTTCTCCTGCTCTGTAATTCCTTTGCTGCACAGCTCGTGCATCCACAGTGCTCAAAGCCGATGTTTTACAGGGCTAAAGACTTGCAAAGACTCTTCAAAGGTTTATCCACGTTAGGCGGTAGAAGTTGGAGAGAGAGCCAGGTGAACGGACAAATTAATGTCATCCTGTAAAGAAAAAACAGCGAAAGTCAGGCCAAAATCAACAAATGATCAAACAAACAAACATATACCATGTTTATTTCTTAGCCATGTAACTTCTTAAAAAATTCAAGGACCCAATCTCATCTCCCACCAAGGCCAAATAAGTGTAAAGAGGCTGATACAGATATTGTATCCCACTGAAGATCATATAGCAAAACATTTACAATAATCATAAGATCTGACCAAAGACTGACTTATACTGGTATAGTTAAAGTATTCAATCAATCAATCAATCAAATTTTATTTGTATAGCACATTTCAGCAGCAAGGCATTTCAAAGTGCTTTACATCATACAAACATAAAAACACAAAGTCATGTAACATAGAATAAACAACCAAAACATTAATTTAGACGGCCGTCAAATTTATAACTTGTTATCCATTTATCAAAATGTTTAACTTTGTGCAGATCCTGATCTTTGATATACTTCCAGTCGTTTGATTTTAGACTGTCTATTAGCTAATT
>CAEGAD010094696.1:0-106607 GCA_903067055.1 Poeciliopsis paucimaculata | reverse complement strand
TTTGTCATGTAGCGTTAGCATACCGTACAATTATTCAGCCTGTTGTTGCCTCTATTCTATTTTTATTGCCTTTCAAGGTGACATGTCTGTTCTTGGTGTTGGATTTTATCACATAAATTTCCCCCAGAAATGCAACTTACACTCCGGTGCGACTTATATATGTCTTTTTCTGCTTTATTATGCATTTTATGGCTGGTGCGACTTATAGTCCAGAAAATATGGTAACTCTTGTTAAATACCAGGAGTCTATGATCTGCCACATGCTGGTGAATTTGCTGGTGATTTTGTTTTGTTTTTGTTAGTTTTAGTAAACTTACTCATTGCTAACACATCAGATTGTACTTTAAGATAGATACGACTCTCGGTTATTTAAATGTCCTAAATGAATGCCACTGGAGTGTTTCTCATCCTCTGTTTTAAGCAACATCTGAGACTTTAATCAAATATATTCTATGTGCTCTGACAGAGTAATGATACAGACGCTGAGGTAATGGCTCTGGAAAAACTCCTGACTCCATGAAAGCACTTTGTTTTTCATTAAATCTTATTCATCTTTACTTTCCTCTTTGAGCCATAATTGTTGCTATGCATTCTGTCCCTTTAATTGCTCCATCTTTTCTCCTTCCTCTCCATTTCTTACTGTTTCTTCTTCACTTTTCAGGTTTTTCTTCCGTCTTTAAAGTCATCAACACAGGAATTGTGAAAAAGAAACCAGGTTCTTGCAGGTTAAGCTTCCTTTTAAAAGCAAAACACTTGTTTTACCTCTGAGTGGTTGCTGCACTGTTTAGCAGCGCGAGGCAATTCATTTATTTTGATCATTATTCATGACTTTACGTGGAGGGGTTGTGCCACTTCAGCATGGATCAATACTGTCAAGGTATCACCTCCTCCTTGTACTGGCTGACCACTAAAGGTACTGACTGGAAGTGAGACTGGGACAGCGATCATAGTGGGAAGAGGACAAAAGATGATTTTTAATAATAAACTGTCCCAGTTTCAATAGAAAGTGAGCATCTAGTGAGGTTTTGGATTTTTAAAATTATAATAGCCTATTGTTGATATGATTTACCTCTCCATCTATGTTAACAATAAATGTTTGCAGGTATTTTTCTAATTTGCAGCTTCAAACAGTTTTACAAACATTCACTTTGAATGTCTAAAATACCTTTTGGTTTTTTTAGGTGTATGCGATTGTGAAGGTGTGAACATTTTATTGAGGTATATGTATCAGACATTTCTTTTTTAAAATGCTATTAATTAAGGCTTACAGTGGTGGGCGCACTTCTGCTAATCTGCTAATTTCAGTTTAGCGCTTTAGCGTTTCTGCTAACTTTTGTTCCTTTTACTTTTTCCGGATAAATTCTAAAACACTAATTTACTAGGTTGTTACAGTTGAGTAAAGTTCAACATCTGTGCTGACTTTTTGGTTATTGACTGTTAGGATTCTTTAATTAGGTAGCTGTTTATATGCATGCTTTTATTTTGAAGTGGGGGACTGTTTACACAGCAGATTATTTTTTCTAGGAGTGAGGGCATTAATGAACATTTATTATGAAGTCAAAATTAAAATGGTGCTCAAAGGTTGCAGTCTTTCAAAGGAAGATATAAGTGGAATTAAAGTTAGCGCTTAGCATTAGCGTCTGCTAATTAGCATGTTGGTATAGAGCTTTAGCAGAACTAATGTTAATGCTTGAATGTTGGTTCAAACTTTGCTTTTTATATTGCTCAATGCAACAGAAATTCAAATGTTAAACTGTGGACAAACAACAAAACAGAAAATTGTTAAGCTAAGCTAAGTAAATTAAATCAATCAACAAAAAGCTTGTAGAAGCTTAAAAACGTTAAACTAGAATCAAATCAACATTATTTTAATTGAAGTTAACACTTTAGCATTAGCTTTTGTTAAATACTGTTAGTGTGGCGCTTTAGTGTTAGCAGGGCTAATGTTTTACGGTTAGCATAACTAGCTTTTCAGTTTACGGAGTGACTGTGCAGCCTACATCACTGTATACCCTTCGCTGGGTGGCAGAACGCTGCACTAACAGGACCGACTGTGAAGAGATTAATTCAGAAGTTGCAATCTGTGGCTGGTGGCGTTGTGCGCTGACAGCATGGCTGCCGCACCTTGTTTTCCAGATGAAGTATTTGTGTCCAAGTTCTCTGGCTTTTAATCAGTAACTCACCTCATTGGTTGAGAGAACAGAGTCTTCATCCAGACTGAGGATGGCGTCGGTGGTGATGATGTCGTTGTGCGGGAAAAAACGACTGCTCATCGTCTGCAGAGAAAAACGCACGCCGTCATACATTAATATAGTCTAATGGATCCAAAGCAAGAAAAACTGCAGGCCCCACAGAGACAGAGCAGCTTTAAAAGGTCAAATAAATCTCATTTGCTTCATTTTTGAATGATTATTTGTGGAGAGACATAAAAAATCTGAACTTAATAAACAAATAGTGGTTTCACCCCCAGCTGTGGGTCTGTCGATCAGCGAGCGCGCCTAATAGCTTTTGTGTGACTATCAATTCAGCGCCTGACAGAAAACATTGTGGACCCAGATCCATCAGCCTAAAGATGGCCGCTGAAGTTATTGACTCGTAATCAAAGCATGAATTATTCAACTGTTGGTTTGGAGAACAAATGAAGGGACAAAAATTGATGTTTGAGGAAAAGGAAAGTTCTGGTTCCTCACCTAAAAATGTTAAATACATCTAAGGATTATTTTGAACAAACATGAATTCAGTTAACTAAAAATATTTTGGTAAATTAACTTCACAATAATTTACAACCTGTACTGTAATGATCAGCTTCACTGATTGCACCTTTAGGCCTGAGATGCTAATTTCAAAGCTAATTTTCCATTTAGCACATTGGCTAAGTTTAGCACATTTAGCTTCCTGTAAATTATTTTCTGGATAAATTCTAACGCACTAATTTACTTGGCCATTTTGTTAACTTTAATTTAAATAAAGTTTGTCACGTGCGCCGACACGATATAAACGTTTCATATCTGCCGATGTTGATAATGTTGTGAATCGTTTTAAATGCTGCCAAACTGGTGACGTGACATTTCTTGTCTTAGCCGCAGTTTTCGCTCCGCGTTGTTGTTTTTTTAGCTTTACGAGGCAAAACTTTAAACCGCTGCTGTGCCAGTTGCTCGACAAGTTGTTGCTAGGTAACCAGAGAGTGAGTGAGTCGCTAGGTAACCAGAGAGTGAGCGAGATAAAGATACAAAAAGATATATTTCAGTCAAAGACATCAGTTTATGGAAAAATGTTGACAGTAAGATAAAACAATTAATAAATCTCTTTTTGGTTTTTAAAGAAATGTAAAAGTTATAACGATGAAGCGATATGGTGTCGAACAACCTGATGTTTTGTTGTGTATTTGAAATATATCTAATAATCTAAGTTGAATAACCAATTTTCTCCTTATGTGAATAGGGAGAAGATATAAGTTTATACTTTCTTCTTATTTTTATTCATGACTTCTTTCAGTTAGACTTCAACTTACATAACAATGAATTTGGCAACAAAATGTCATTGATTTCAGAAAAACTATAAGTGTAACTATAGATAAATATAAACGTGTTACTGGTGGAGGCAAGAAAAAGAAATAAAGTCAAAATATTAATAAAAAACAAACTAAAATAATTAAACAATATATTACTAAATACACATAACATAGCAGTTCACAGTTATATGAACTATCCATATTTATTATTGAGTGAATGAAATGAAAAATAAAATAGGACAAAATAGAAAAAGAAAATAAACTAAAGATTGTTCAGCCTGGCAGGAACAAATAAAAGCTGGCAGCCCACCAGGCTTATAATACACTGAAGGAAACCTTAAAAACGACAACAAATCATCATTACTTACATTATTAATGTGTAAAAAGGAAAACTCTAAGAAGCCACAGGCCTAAATTAGGAAGCCGCCACTTTGGTTTATTACACATGTGCTAGCATGATGCATTAGCATGCAGGCTGAGCTCGACTGCACTTTTCTTCACCCAGGATCCTTAAAAACATGCCGCTGTTTTAATATTTGTTGGTTTCATCTTGAATTAGCCAAGATTTGATGCCAAGTAAATTAATCTTCATTTTAGCTGCTGTCAAATTCCTGGAAATGGTTTGAAGAGTTATTTAGCAAAGATGTCTGTAAGTATCACAGATTATTAAGCTGCTAGACGCAGAGTTCAAACTTAAGACATTTTAAAAACACGTCAGTTTAAAGCAGACGTGCAATTTCCCATTACAGATTATTTTTTGGGATTAAAGCGTTATATAATCATTAGTCAGGAGATAAATTCAGCCAGGAAGACAAACTCTTTGGCACAAATTGAAAATTTTAATAATTTTAAAAAAGTAATTTAAAATTATTACTTTTAAATTACGTTTACTTTTTGCTTAGATTTTCTCTAGTTTAGAGAGTTATTTGATATTTTAAATGTCAAAAACTGATTTCTACATAAAATAATCAGCGGCCCAGAACAAAGAATATGCATTAAATATGCAGGTAAATTGTGTGTTAACAATTTAAACCTAGGAATAAATGTTAAACTCAAACTTGATGAACTTTGTTTTTACGCTTGTTTGAGGAAACGTAGACAAAATGGATTCACGTCTTTATCTTTAACCACTTTATAGACTCATATTTCTGTCTGTATTCAGTTTGTTGTCGTTTCTGTTTGCCAGTTCAAACATTTTGCTCTTGCTACAGTAGATGCTGGCTTTCAGACGTCTTATCAGCTGCATCAAACTCCACGGCGGGTTTGTAGTTGTCCGGGTAACCGTCCCACCCCACTGCTTCCCTCCGGCTGCCGTCGATGCGTTTTGCCTCTGGACTCAGATTAGATCCATCTGATACCTCTGGCAGTTCAGTGGTCTGTTATCTTCATCACCTCCCTTCACTCCTTCCCTCTCTGCATATTTGAAAGCAGCTTATATCGGCTTTCATCTCGTAAATGTCTTCAGATTTGAGATCAGTTGGGAATTTGCAGTGTTAAGAGTGATAATTTCTTGAATAATTAACATTTTATAATTTACTTAAATGCTAAATTATGGATGAAACTCCCTTTAATTCTGTTATGTCGAAGCTAATATGTTTTGATTTGATGTTTCCTTTGAAACAATGTTTAAAACAGTCATCGTGCCTCAAGGTTGCAGCTAAGTGATTGCAGTCTGGGCTCAATGTTTTTCAGCTGATCTGACATGAGATTAAAAACAGCGGAGTGAAGCGGAGTCTGAGCCCGACAACAGAGAAGAAGTAAAGGTTTGCTGATGGAGTATAACACTCAGCATTATAGAGTAGAAACAGTCATAACCAACAACAAATTACTGTGCTGCTGCACCCTGTTGAGACAAATGACACTTTCTGAGCGTGCGTGTTTGTCGTTATTACAGCGGGAGCAAACAGAAATTGAAGCAAACAGACCCGAGAGCATCTGTCCTGGCAGCACGACAATATACCGCATGACTAATTACAGGACCGCACGCACCGCAAGAGGCTTTTTACTGTCACCCGTGGAAACGTCGCTCCGGTTTTTCAAGGGGGGGAGACATTTACACGAAAACAAACAGAAGCAATTAGCCGACGAGACGAGAGCCGCACACAGAGAGACGTTTGCATAGAGGTCACGTGGGAGGTTCGGTGTGTGTTTTAGAGGCTGAACGGTCGCAACTAATGAGAAAATTAGAACAATTTAAAGTGTAAAAGAACCCCAAAACAGCTGGGAGGTTATTCAGCTTCTGGGTATTCTTGAAGAAAGACTATTACCCAGTTATGCTGCAAATAACAATAACCGCAGATTTGTACTGTTATAGCTCACAATAAAAGCTGGAATCCTTCAGTTTCACTGCTGTAAGTGTTTGTTTTACACAGAAATAATAAAACATTTGATGGCAAAGGACAGATGGTTATCAAACTAAACTGTCATTTATCCTGTCCTCCGCTCTGCTAAAGGACTCCTGGTACGTTTAACGGCAGACATATTGGAAATATGCGGCTTTGATTACATTTAAAACCTTGTCTGCAGGTTTTTGATTTGTTTTCAATGGGAAAAAGTTTCATTTTTCTCTTACGCATCTAAAGATTTTAAAGGAGACTTTTTATGCTCCTTGAACCAGAATTAATTTTTGCAAAAAATGTAACAAACATGTATTTTCTAACTTGTAGACCCCTCCTAAGCTTAGATAGTGAGATTTTATTCTGGTCAGTTTGAGCTTTTTTCAGAATGAGCTAATTTAGGGCATCTTGTCACTTTAAATCCAATTAACCTGCTGTAGGCCCAACTGAACGTTTACACACACGCAGACACACGCACACACACGCCCACACACACACACACACACCCCCACACGTGAAAACAGCTGCAAGCAGTATAGAACCGCGCATCTTTGAAAAGCAGAAGTGGAGCTTCCTGCACAAACAAAAATAATCCAGCAAGTGCTTTGTGGATGTTAAGTCAATAACAAAACACTTATCTTTTCCAGCAGCCATTGTACATCGCATACAGCAGTAAAACCATCTGACCAAACTGAGATTACTTGGGTTGCTAAGTAAAGGGCAGAACTCTGCTGAGGTTGCTAGGTAACGGGCAGAAGTCTGATGGGGTTGCTAGCCAATGGGCAGAACTCTGCTGAGGTTGCTAGGTAATGGGCAGAAGTCTGCTGGGGTTGCTAGGTAACGGGCAGAAGTCTGCTGGGGTTGCTAGGCAATGGGCAGAAATCTGCTGAGGTTGCAAGGTAACGGGCAGAAGTCTGCTGGGGTTGCTAGGCAACGGGCAGGGTGACTTAATTTGGAATTCTTTGAAATGGCTAATTTTCCAGAAACCAAAAAAACAGCGGGTGCTTTTATTTTAAGCGTTTTGGTCTGTTTTGAGAACCAAATGGAAGTCCAAAAAGCGCAAAATCTGAATTTTTAGGTCCCGTTTAAGTAAATTAAACATAGATACAATAAATATCTCTGATTGTGAGTACTGATTGTCCAATTTCAATCATATTTAAACATATGATGCTCAGGACTAGTTTTAAAAAGTTTTAAAAAGTTTTTAAAATGTCAAACTTGGACGAACACTGAAATATCTTTATAAATACCAGATATTTTTCTTTCCATAAAAACTAACAGCTAACTTAATCCACTGTCATTTATACCATAGAAACATGCATTAAAAGATGTATTTTTTATTCTGGAACTGTGTTGCTTTGTTAGCTTAGCTCTGATTTATTCATTTTTCTAGACTTTGAACACTGTGCAGCTGAAAGGATTTTTGCTCTTACTTTTTTACCTCCAGACAATCGGTTTGATGTGTAACGGGGCGACAAGGTGGGGATTTTTTTTCAACCAACCAGGATTTTCCGATTAGCATATCAAAAGCATCAAATAACACCTAAAGTACAACCCCAAATCCCAGGAGATGAAAAGGAAACTTTATGGAGGAAGAGACATTTCTCATGTAAGCTTGAAGTCTAGGAACAAGAGTATTTGTATGGAAGGCTGTATTTAAAAAAAAGTCTGGAGGCTTTAATGTGGAGGTTTAATTTCCCGGAGCACCTTTCGGTAAGTATCTTTTTAAAGTGCAGATAAATGTTTTCATCGCTTAGGTTTGAAGTCGACTTCCACACAGTAATGGATGCATAAAGCCAGCAGCTGTTACCTTGGTCTGTCCTTCGATGACAGTGAGAGGCACGCTGGTGGAGGGCCACTTGTTTCGAGGAGGTAAAGGTTTGTCACAGTTCCACAAAACCACAACCTACAAGAGAAAAACACAGAGAACTGGTTAATGTGCTGCTATCAGCGTATCTGGATGTTATTTTATGCATATGGAGTCAAAAACAAAGCACAAAATTGGGAAATATATATATATTCTAATTTGGATACTTTTAAAAGTGCTCTGGTAAAGTCTGTAAAGGAGACATTTTTCTTGGAGATGTATTTAGTTTGAATGGTCCAGTCAAAGTCTAGTCAAAGTTCATCCATCAATCTGTGGCAGCACTGGAAAATTGATGTTTACAAATACATCCAATCTGACTAAAACTGACCACTTTTACAAAGAAGAATGTCTGAAAACGGAGCCATTTTGCACTATTAGCTACACAAAGAAAAAATTCAGAGATAAATTAGAAACATTAAACTTTTTGGTTTAAAAATGGAAAAGAGAGAAAGTCCATCTGGTACGAATACTTTTTCAAGGGAACTAAAAACTTGTAAATTAAAAAAAAAAAAAAAAAATTCCATTAAAAACTGTACATTTAAAAGACAGGTGTCAAACTCAAGGCCTGGGGGCCAAATCTGGCCCGCCGCAGCTTTTTATGTGGCCCTCTGGAGTCCAAATGACATCTTTCACTTTTTTACAAATCTGCAAAATTCAGAGATTTTGCAGATTTTCTGAACATTTTTTCTTGATTTTACTGCAAATTTTCTCAAAATTGGTCAAAACCATTGAGTTTAAATGGCTGCAGCCTTACTTGATGTCAAGTTTTAGTCCGTAAATAATTTAACATCATCTGTTAGAGAAAATATTGTAAAAATGACTTACAAACATTACTAAATAGTCACCACAAAATCTGTAATTTTGATTAAAAGAAAACACTAAAACAATCATAAAACCCTGAAGGAACAGTTATTTATTCACATTTTAACAATTTAATTGGTTTTATCAATATATTCTGGGAGAACCGGCCCTTTAAGAGCATTCGGGCTTTTGATATGGCTCATAATGAAAACGATTTAAATCATGTGAGATGGGATTAAACTTTCTTTAACTTGATTTTCAAACTCTGCAGGCTCCAACCTGAAGGTAAGAGCTCAGAGGAGCATTATTACGGTTATCTCACAAAAATGGGTCATTATTTGATCCTGGGACAGTTCGGACCCATTCTCCCACCTGTGCACAGAACTTGGACTTGGCCACAGCGATGATGAGCTTCACCACAGGGGAAATCTGGGCCTGCAGAGGAGTTACCGTATGGACCACAGCTGTGAACTGCTGCGATGGGCTCTTACCTGCAGCACAAACACAAACAAACGGTGCGGCAGGATGAGCAGATGGAGCGCTTCTTCAAACTCCGCCACAGATTTCTGGACAAATTAATCCTGGTCTTTGCTTCTTTCATCAGACGTCAGCATATCTGTTCGCTTCTCACGTTAATCAGGAGGAGGAAAGACGTCCAATCAGTTTGATTTTGGTCTTTTTATTTGTGGCAGCTCATCTGATATTCACAGAGTATTTCTACGTTGTGAAAACCTTCTAAAGCTCATTACATAACTTGGAAACATTCTCAGATCAGATGTTGTGCTTTACTTTTTGACCATAAACAAATAAATTATAATAATGACATTTAGTTGCATTTAATTTTCAAAACAGGTGAAAGGCTGGGATTAAAGGGAAAAGTTTTGAAATCAGGGAACATTTTTCCAACTGAGGTGATTAGAAATAGAAAAAAACTCTCTGAACGATCGGTTTTCTAAACCTTTGGTGGGAGGAAATCCTAAAACAAAACTTCAGCTGATCCAAAGCTACCACAACCTGTCGCTAATGCTAAAGCTAGTTAGCATAGCTAAGGCCTGTCAGGATAACTAATGTTTCTGGACTATTATTCGTCCTAGAAGTTATCGCAATAAACAATAATATTGTTGTTGTGAGACAATTTGTCAGTAGAATAATGATTGTAATGGCATCAATAATTCAGGAACACATTCTCAAAGATCAATAAACTTTAAATTCTGATGAACAATTAAGACTGAAACTGAAAGACATTTTAAATATCCAAAACAAAACAACAAATAAAATGAAACAAAATTATCCTTCAAAAGAAAGAAAAGTTTTAGTTGAGACCAAAACTCCAGACTGAGGATTTTTATCATCCAGTTTTTAGTAGAAAGAGAAAAACGATAAATTATAAAATTGGAAATTATTGAGTTTATTTTAATTTATTATGCGAGTAATTGATTTATTGATTATTGTGACAGCCCTTAGCATGGCCACTGATGATGGCGAATAAACTTTTTTTTGTAACAGTGTGTTGTTCCTTTGCCACTAACACTTTTAGCAGCGAGTACATGAGAATGATTGACAGTGCTTAGACCCTCCTCTTGGCCCTGATTGGATGTTTTTGGGCGCTAGCCGCGCATTTCTACAGATGGCGGAAATTTTCTTAAAAAAAAAAAATCTGACTTGTTTGAGTTTGACAACAAGTCAAACAAGTCTCGACTTGTTTGACTTGTTTGTCTTTTGTCTTTTGCTAGAAAGACAAAAATTTTGAGATTAATCTCAGAAATTTTCTGTTTGAAAAGTGGGAGTAATTGGAAGGTACAGATATTTTTATAGATTGTCTGCCTCGTATTAAATCATCACAACATGGTGACAGTTTCAGTAATATGCAAAAATGTATTATTTTTTGTAAAAGTGACATTCTGCAGCTTTTTCTCATTGTGGGCCAAATCCGGTCTAGTCCAAGTCTTATGTGAAGTTCTGCTTGAGTAACTTTTTGGAAAGACTTTACTGTCAGGAATATTTTTACTACTTTGTACTTTTTTTATTTGAGTAATTTTATTATGAAGTATCTCTACTCTTCAGTAAATTTTCTGGATTTTCTTCCCACTGACTGAAAAACAAAAAATGTTTGACCAAAAATTGAGACGCACAACAAGTTTTTATTGAAAAAATTATTTGGAAAAAAGTATTTTTGCCTGATTGTCATTTTTTTGTATGCTTGTATTTTTTTTTAATATAAATTATTATGATTTCCATCCTGAACATACAAAAAAATTCCACTTAACTTTATATCTTGACCTGTCTGTTTATATAATATTTAAATATTAAATGATTGATAATTTGATCAGTACTTTTTACTGTTGCTCAAGTAAGTTCTTCTTCTACTTTTACTTGAGTAAAAATATGTTAAATATCTTACTAGAGTTCAATTTTTGGTCCTCTACCACTTTGGGTCTTATTATGAGAAAGAAAGACGGTGTGCAGCTAACAATAAACGTGCAAATGTATAAAAGATAAATGGAGGAAGATGCGGAAACACACAGATGTTTTAATATTTAGAAGAGCCAAAGCAGGCCGGGGCTGCAGGCATGTGGGAACAGAAGAGCTGTGTGTGTTTGGGAACGGGGGAGCGCACATCCTCATGGATAAGTGAAGCCGGAGTGCTCTTTAGTGTAGCTCCATCCATCTCGCTGACACCGGCCTCCGATCTGCCATCTCAGGTGGGCTTGCTGGTATTTATGGAAGCAGGAGCTTTGCCCTTGTGGGGGTCACACAAACGGGCGCCTGCTTTTGGTTTCCTGGAAAGAGCAACGCCGCTCTGATTAATATTAATATGGTAATGATTCCCAGCAGGGCGGTTTTAATTGGAATGAGTCGACGTAAATCACGCCTGATGTTTGAGAAAAGTGAATTTATCTGATTATAGAAATGCTTCTACGGAAGAGGACTAGGGCCACCGGGAAAAAAAATAAAATTTGACTTTAATCTTAGAATTCTGACTTTAATCTCAGAATCTCAGACTTCTGAGATTAAAGTCAGAATTCTGATTTCTGAAGATTAATCTGACTTTAATCTTTAACGTCAGATTAAAGATTCTGACTTTAATCTCAGAATTCTGACTTTAATCTCAGAAATCAGCATTCTGACCTTTTTCTCGGAATTCTGACTATAATGTCAGAATTCTGAGATTCTGAGATTAAAGTCAGAATTCTGAGATTGAAGTCAGAATCTTTAATCTAACTTTAAAGATAAAAGTCAGATTAATCTTCAGAATTCCGAATTCTGATTTTAATTTCAAAATTCTGACTTTAATCTCAGAAATCAGAATTCTGAGATTAAAGTCAAAACTGTTTTATTTCTTTTCCAGTGGCCCTAATCCTCTTCCGTACGCTTCTCATTGGAAACACCCACGTTTGATTTTAAGACACAGCAGGTCTCCTCCAATAAGCAATAAATCATTTAAACGCATAATAAATTAAAAAGAGCCCAATAATTTATTTTTCCATTTATTTAAAAATATTTCCTCTTTTTACCAAAAACTTGACAAAAGTCTTTAAAAAAAACAGGAGTTAGCGGAGAAAAAAAACAACAAATTTAAGTATAATTTTGTTTACAAAGACTTCATAACTTATTTTATTATTTCTGATTTATTTTGTATATTTAAAATGTCTCCCAGTTCCACAGTTAAATGTTTGTTACAATTTAAAGTTTGATTTTTGAGAATGTGTTCTTGCATTATTACCTGAAGATGGTTTCAAAAGAAAAATATTATAGTTTATTGCAATAATTTATGAGACAATTTATCATCTGGTATAATTTATCATGAAATGTTTTAACCGAAAACAATGAATAAGAAAAAAATAAACTATAATTTATCACAATGGCCTGCCAATTTGAAAATTAAAACAATATTAAAGATTTTAATTAAATTGAAGTGTGAAAGTATCTTTATCCAGCTGTGATTTACCTTTAAGCTGCAGTAGAGGCTAAACAAAATAATTTTAGCACTTTTTGCTTTTTTTAAATCATCTCAACCATAAAAATGAAACTTTTTAAAAAGACAAAAACCTTCAGCGCTCATTAAAGCTACACATTATGGAACAAAACATGTTATTAGACACTCATTTGGTTTAATCGATCACATCTAAATCACAGCAATGACTAAACTGAGCAATAATTACACATTTACCCTTTTCCTTAAAAAATACTTTCAAATTAAAAGACTTGGATAAAGGAGCAAATGGCTGGCGGCTCAGCTAAAGGTCATTGCTGCAAAGCTAATGAGCCATTTCACTGTTTTCCCGTTACAACCACAAACTAAATCTTTTTTAGTGCAGTTGCCTCAGAGTGGAGGGAAAATGAAGCGCGACTTTCTGTTATTTTTAACAGCTGAATTGAACTCAAGCTGAGCTGCAGCTTCTGCTATTGTGTCCGGATATTCATCCTGCTCCTCAGGCCAAAACGTCTGAGCAGCAGGTCAAACTTTTTCAAAATGTCAGGCAGAAGTTGCAACTGCTTTGCCATCAAAAGTTATGAAAAGGTAGCAGAGTGAGACGGCCGAACACGCGGCGCTGACGGTGAGTTATTCCCCCAGCAGCAGCGGCAGAAATAGTGATTTACTGCAAAGGCATAAACAAAATGGCTCCCTGCTCTGCACCTCCTAACCCGAGTGTCCACAACTCCTGGGAGGAAGACAAACATCGATCTGAGTTACGGCCGGAGTCCACGGAGAATCGCTGCGGTCGCCGCTCACACACACCCACGCAGCCTGCAGAGGAAAGTTTCTAAACTCCATTTATATTCACATTACAAAACATTAAGACTTTTTATCTTCAACATGTCGTCAATGTGGGAGAAATGTTCAGCTGTAAATCTTCAGAAGATTCATTAATATTAATTGATTCAGTCAATAAACCTTAAAGCTGCGGAATGTAACTTATCAAAAATATGTTGTTTTTTTCGTAAACTGACCATGTTGTAACAGAACGGTACGGCTTCGGGCCATTGTAGACGGATAAATAAAGAGGAGTAAATCTTCTGCCAAAATTAGTCAAAAATTTGAAAAAAACAAAACTAAAACTAAAATTTTCTAGAAAAAAAGCTGAAATTTCTGAACTGCAAAATTTTAAAGTTTGCTAGAATTTCTTTTAAAAATCTTTAGATTAATCTCAGAAATTTTGTAGACAAAACATGGAATTTTATGAACTACAAGAGTTCAAAATTTTCCAGCAAAGTTTTTGAAATCGTTAGATTAATATCAAAAAAGTTTAGAAAAAATTTCTGAACAACAGAAGTTGATAATTTGCTACAAAAAAATTCGAAATTTTTACATTAATTTCATACATTTTCTAGAATAAACGTGTGAAAGCTTTGAGTTTGAAAAGTCAAAAAGAAAGAACTAGAAATGTTTAAATTAATCTAAAAAAAATTTTATCTAAAAGAAATTCTAGAAAATACATGAAAATTTCAGAAGTACAAAAGTTGAAAAATTGCTAAAAAAAAAATGTTCAGAAATTTTTAGCTTAATCTCAGAAACGTTCTAGAAAAAAACAAGGAAATTTCTGAACTACAAAAGTTAAAAAAATGTCTTGAAAGAACTCAGAAATTTTGGGTTTAATTTCAGAAATATTTGAAAAAAGAAAAAACAACTAGAAAATTTCATTGTTTTTGGAGAAAATTTGCTTTCCTTTTTTTCTAACATGAATGAACCTACGAACCATCGAAATGTAATAATTTGACCAAATATTTAAAAACAGTAATAAAAGTGAAGTACCGCTTTAATCTGGATGTTTTTGTTAGAAAAACAAATTTCCAACCACGATAAAAATGTCTGCCCTGCAGTAACTTTCACAGCTTTGCGCTGAACGTTATGATTTTCTTTCTTTCTTCACTCATAACCCTCAGTGCGTCGTCGTCCCATGTAGGAATTAAAATAGCCTTAAATGAGTAACCTGGGGATATTTAAAGGCCACATCAGGGTTGAAAACATCCACAAGCAGATAGCTCACTTTTGTTCTTTTGTTCACGTTTCGCTGCGGATGCACTAAATAAAACAAACAACAGATTAGTCCTTGACTTCAGTCTTGCTTGCAGAAGCATGGATATTTTATTCCAAGAACCTTTCGCGCTCGTTTGTCTCCAGCGGTGGGCGGTGTAGGTGGACCACGGTGCGCCTCTTGGCTCCAGCTGCCCACGCTTCATTACTTTCCCTCTGAGCTGTCTGCGCTCTCCGTTTCCTACAGTTTTTCTGGCCAATGCGGCAAACATGGACTGACCAGATGGAGTGCAACGGGCTACCCAAGGTGAAATCACACCCTCGGCTCTGGGTCTCATGAGGGGAATCGCACCTCGGCTGACCCTCTCCAAGACGCGGCTTCATGTACCTTCAACCAAATCTTTGGATTTTAGACCTTTTCATCACAAACAGCGACTGAGCCAAATGTATAAATATGATGCTTTAACTCCTGCAGTGGCAAGAAGAAAGTTTATTTTTCACAGAATGCACTGAGTCTCGTTGGCACCAGAACTGAGCCAGAACTGGGCAAAAACAATGTCGCCCAGCCAACTGGCGATACATTTGTATAACGCCGTATTAGGGCTACTGTGGATTTTTAGAAAAGGTACATTTCTGTGAAAAAAACCCATCAAATTTTAGGATTAGACTAGGATTCTTTCTAGAGAAGAAATATGGAAATTTCTGAGTTTCAAAAGTTGAAAATTTGCTCAAAAAAACTCCACAACTTTGATGTGAATCTCAGAAATCTTAAAAAGTTTTCAACCTTTGAAACTCAGAAATGTTCGTGATTTTTTTTTCAAGAAAATTTCTGTGACTGATCTGAACGTTTCAGATGTTTTACTCAAACTTCCCTCAGAAGAACTTGAGAAGTTGAAATATCCACGTGTACATTGTAAATTTCTAAGGTTAAATTCAATTTACTAAGAAAATTCTTGACTCTTCAAACTATGACATTTTCAAATTTTTTCAAGAAAATTTCTGAAACTAATCTTAAAATTTTTGATTTGTTTAGCAAATTTTCCAAAATGTTCTTGTTTTTCTTAAAAAATTCATTAATTGTTTTTCATAAATCAAAATAAATTTTTTGTGGAAATTCACTCCTTACCCATGACAGATGCAAAAACGCAGCTAGCTTGCTAGCAATGGTATTAGCAGCTAGTTACGGTAGCCTCAACCACCTCTAGCCGTAAAACACAAGGAAGATTTCTGTACACAACTCAAACTTTTACATGAGAGAAAATTAAAGACCTAAAAACATTCTGACTGGTATTTATAATATTTAATCTATTGAGGATTTTTAATGTAATTTGAAGGCATCTGTAGAGACTCAGTGCTCACCCAGGATGGCATAGTAGAACGGGAACTGGGCAGGGTCAGTTGAGTACTGTGGGAAGGCGAAGAGACCGCCAGGTAGGAAGTTCCACAGCAGGTGATTTCTGGACACTTGAGACTCCACTCTGTCCTGAATGATCTGGAGGAGAGAGGTGAAGAAAAAACAAGAAAAACTAAATCCCCTGAAATAAACGAGAGTTCATTTGGGATAGAAACTGAAACGAAACCCGCCTGCAGACTTCAGGTAAACTAAAGTTAGATAATTGGAGCTAAAAGGAATCACTAAATCTTACCAAGTATTTTGATCCAGTTTTAAGAGCAAATATCTTCATACACCTAAAACAAAATAAGATGTAGACCCTTGTTTTGAGTCAATAATTCCTAAATATTGGTGGAAACGTTTTAGTTCTGCTGGCGCCGTTACCTAGCAACGCCAGCCAAGCCCAGCCTGTCGCCTGGCAACCCAGTTCTAGTTCCACTGGGAGATTTATTTTTTTTGATCACTTGACTTGTGTGATGCAAAAATATTTTCCCCTTGCAGCTAAGCAAAATTTACCAATTCAGCTGTAAAAATCCCCTCATCCTAGTGCAAAAACTTTTTTATGAAAAAATTTGAGTTTTTATTAAATTCAGCAAATTAATTTTCATAATTTCAGTTTGTGCAATTATACAGACAATGGAAATGTGGATAATGTCTTTATCTCACTGTAAACGTACGGTGGCGCCTAAATTTATTTAACCCCTAATTGCTAAATAGGTTTACTGACAAAATTTTAAACTAAAACGTCTTTGGTCAGAGGCTTCTACAAATTTGCTGTAATACTGACTGCTACAGGAGCTCTACAATAACTCTGAAGAATTTTGAATTGGTTACATTTAATTTCCGATTGGGGTCAATAAAATATTTTTAAATGTTTTCAATAAACAAATTACTTAAATGAAACTAATAGTGCATAATATTTTTTAAGCTTGACTCCACCTTTCTGTGCAGAACTCTCTCTAGAAAACACACAACATACACACACACACATGCACGCACACACACGCACACCCCCACACACACACACACACACACATGCTGTTAGAGTGCCAGGCTTGCTGCGTGTGGGACACCACAGTTATCAACAACGCTTCATTACTCCCGTTTAGCCCGGTGCCACGCGGCTCTGGGCTTCTTAGCACATCTGGCCGGCAGCACACGACTGTCAGCGGACATCTGTCTAATTTCATCCTCTGCTAGAGCCGGGCATTTGGTGAAGTCACCCAGGTCTTTGTTTGTGCAACAGAAAATCTGCCGCATCAATCTGTGTGCATGATAACCTCTGCTGTTTGAGTAGGTAAAATATGTAAACCGCTTTAAACAGCAAATCGATTGTCGCGATTTTTGTTTTTTGTAGTTGGCGGCTTTGACTGATGGCAAACAGAAACTCGTTTCTCGTAATCAAGAGTTTTATTATTTTAGCAAAATGTTTCGTCATTTTCAACAAAAAACATTTTTGTAACGAGGAAGTTTTGTGGTTTTAGCAAAATTAGGAAAAGTATTAAGAGAAAGTTTTAACAAGAATGTTTGTTATTACGTGAAAATTCCTTATGAGAAATTTTTGTGGTTTTAAAAAGAAAATTTCTTATTACTGCAAGATTTTGCTCCTGAATGCATTTCCAAGCATTCAGTCGACAGTTGACAATATTCAACTGTCAGCAAATATTCACTCACAGTTGAATATTATGTTAAATACACAAAATCACAATAACTGCAAATTGCCTTTGTGTTTCTAGAAAGTTTTAGTACAATTTTTGCATTCAAAAATTGCAAAATTTTTTAAATGCAAAGAATTAAATTTTTAAATGTAATTAAATTTTTATTTTAAAAAATATTGACTTTTTTTTTTATTTTTGAAAAAGAAATTTGTTTTCTAAGTTTAGAAAATTCTAAGATTTTCTAAACTTAAATAATTCGAATTTTAAACTTAGAAATCTTGACAATTCTGACCTTTTTTTTTGTTTTTTTTTAGCAATAAATGATTGATAAAATAAAAACTGGTACGGTATGCAGAAGTGATCATCTCTGTCTTTCTGTTTTCATGAAGCCTGTGTGTTTGGTGATAACAGAGAGGATTATTATTTAATGTGATGTGAGATCCAAACGGTCCCTGTGGACTCGAGCGAAGCAGCGATGGAGAAACTAAGAACAGAAAGAGACGAAGGCTTCCAGAACCTCCCAACGAGGCGACTTCATTTTGTTCACTTCAAATGGTTAGGTCATTCAATGAGGCGTCTAGTGGCTCTTAAGCCTCAAGAGGAGACATTTGGCTCTCTGACACACACACACACGCACACCCACCACGCGCACACACGCATACACACACACACACACTACAGCTTCTCGGATATCCACAATCTCCGTCATTTCAGGAATTTCACATCTTGTGTTTAGATCTCAAGCTGATTTTCTGTCCACATACTGAAAAATTTTTTTTATTTTTTTTTACATATTTGTTAAAACTGTCAACATGTAGTGACAGTTTTATATGAGAGATAATCTGTGAAAAGATCGAGCTACTCTCTGAAGAAATACATTGACCATAAATAACCAATCAGAGCCAGGAGGAGGGGCTTAGCGCTGTCAATCAACACTGTGAACGCACGGCTAAATGTGCTAGAGGTGAAGAAACAGTTTACGTTACAGAAAAACTGTTTATCCAGACTGTGCTAGCTGGAGCGCAGCCGAGAGAAAGAGGGAGAGGAAATGAGCAGGCCTACATACAGGATGATTGACATCATTAAGACCCGCCTCCTGGCTCTGATTGGTTGTTTCTAGTTAGCATTCGGAGAATATTTTTTCACAGATTCTCTCCCGTACTGCCACAACCTGGTGACAGTGTCAATCAATTTGTAGATTTTTTTAATATATAAAAGTTACATTCTTAAGTAAACTTTGACTATTCCTTGAAATAATTAGTTCAGATCTGCTGACCTGGTAGAGATTAGTTCAGATAGTTAAGTCTGCTGGAAATATGTATTAAACATTTACAATTTTAAAACTTATTTTGAGACCTTTGAGAGTCAGATGAAAATGTTCCTTGGTTTTTACCTGAACACTGTTTTATTTTACCTGTTGGTAAAAATGTAAACAAATAGTCAAATTAAAGCTGTGAAGCTGATCTTGGTTTTGTGTGATTATGAACGCTCATAACATTATACATTCAGTATTTTCTTTCTCCAGGTGGCTGAAACATTTTGACAAACAGAACAGCAACATGTTCAGCAGCAGAAGATAAGCAGAAGAAAACTCTGCAGAGCACTTTAAAAAACCTGGATGTCCAGATAAAACATGCAATTTTAAAGCTCAAGGTTTGACATTTAGCTGTGTGCAGAAGTGATGCGACATGACAACATGCACGCTTATTTAGATAACTTATTTGTTTAGGCAGCGGCAGCCATAAAAACGCATATCTTACTGATGTCCAGACAGAAATAAGGAACACTGTGCGAATTTTTAACCTTTATGACTGAAAAACAAATGATTGCAGATGAGAACACTGCAAAAAGACAAAATTTCACCAAGTAATTTTGGTTTTACAGTGGAAATATCTTAGTAAACTTGAAATAAAAACAAAACTAATTTACAAGCAATCTTAAATGAGCTTTAAGGCAATAAAAGGTTCTAGTTTTGTTGACGTTTTCCCCTTATGAATTCAGCACTTCTTAATCAATATTAGGGAATTATTCATTTAAAACAAAAAAGAAAGATACATGTAAATTAGTTTTGTCTTACCTCAAGTTAATAAGATATTTGCAAAAGAAACCAGACCAAAAATAGTTGGTAATATTTTGTGTTTTTGCAGTGAACCTGTTCAACTTCTGTTTAATAAAGGAAGCTAAGAACAGAAAAAAATGCACAATTAGTTGCAATAATGAGATGTGAAGTCAGGACTAAGAATTGCTGGATTGTGAGGTGATGAGCTACACCGACTCAGATTTCTTTCACAGTTATAATTTTCATTGTTTACATCCAGATTTACTGCGTTTGGCTTCTTCTGGTGCAGAATTATTATGCAAATCTCACATCGATGACGTAAAAGTCATATTAAATGCGACATGACTGTTCAGATGGCAGACGCTTTGAAAATAATCATATATACATCTAATTTAATTCCACAGATGGGAGTGGCACAGATCTGATTTTTTGGGGGGTTAAAGGTCGGAATTGGGACGAAAAAAGCTGGAAAAATCAGACTTGACTCACATTTGCCTGTAATTAGTTCCCTTTTTAGCGATACAAGCGTTTCATATCATTGATATTGATAATTATTGATTCGTTTTTTCCTTTAAATATTTGAAATGCAGCCAAACTGGTGGAGCGACATTTCCCGTTTCATCCACAGGTTTTATCCCACTGTACCTTATGAGGTACAGTGGGAGAAACCTGAAACCGCTGCTGCGCCAGTTACTCAACAGGTTGTTGCTAGGTAACCAAACAATGAGCGAGTTGCTAGGTAACCAAAGAGTGAGAGAGTGAGTTGATTCTATCGATATTGATGACGTGTCTATTGTGATATATATCGTTATTGATCTGTTGTCCAGGCCTAAGATGAACCTGTTTGAACAAATACACTATAAAAATAAATGCACAAACAAACCAACTGGATGAATTTCATCATTAATGCTTCCAACCCAACAGATCTTGAACAAGACAAATATTCTCCAATTGTTTCTGCAGATCAGAGCAACTTCATCCAGTCGTCCTTTGGATAAAAACATAACTGTCATCTGGAGAAAGAAACTCTCGAGGCTTAACTTTCCAAGGTGATGCACAGCCGGGGGCAATGTACAGCACAGAACAAGATGTTTCAGTTTAGCTGATTATAGATGAAGCGCTTCTGACAACCCAAATCCACAAACTCTCATCTAAGACCATTTCTGCAAGCTTACCTCCAGAGTGGTTAAGACTATTTTGGCTACAGAGGAGAAGTAGGCGTCCCAGAGGAACTGAGTCTGCTGGCGGAGAGCCAGGATCCTGTCACGGCCCACGGATCGGGTAATGGAGGGAACCTGGAGCGAGAGCAGAGGAGGGCTGTTCACGTGACAGTGGGATAGATTAAGTTAGATTTTAAACAACACTGAGTGAAGGGTAAGAATCAGAGGGGGGTAAGAAGTGAGTAGACAGGTAGACAGGTGGAGGAAGCGTAGGTAATTTAGTGGAAAGCAGAAGAGATTAAAGAAAATTTCCCCCTCAGGATTGTCCCACCTCTAATTCCATCTTCTGTCCATCATTCTGGATTCACATTACAGTAAATACAGACGAGTCCGTGCAAGGAGAATTTATTACAGGTTCGCTTCAGAAAGGAGATTCTCAAAACTACTTGCTGAATCTTCACATCATTGTGTCACATGAAAAAAGGATTTTATAATTCCTTTACGCAAATAGAAAATACTTTTGAACATCAGTACGTATAATATTTAACTGCTGACATCATGTTAATCAAAATGTATTTCAGTATTTACCATAGAACATTAGGCATTTCAAAAAATACATTCGCTTAGAAAACAAATCTCTGGCGCTCGGATGAGGTGGTTATCAATATTAGTTTATACACTTTTTTCTTTCATTACACGAGTCACATGTTGTTGGCGCCGGCGCCAACCACAAAGAAGCTGACAGGAAGTAGTTAAAGCACGATGGAGCGGCATGTTTTTTAATAAATTATTTAATAAGGTGAGAAATTGTGTTTTTTCAACTTTAGTGGCATATTGATAAAGATTTGCACACATTTGTAAATTATCTCGACCTCCACAACATTTAAGCATAATTTCACTGAATAAGTCTTCAAATATAAAATGCTTGAACAAGTTGTCATCATATGTCGAGCATTTTTCCATACATTTCAGTTGCACTCTGTTCTAAATCTGTCCAGATCCCAGACTTAAAAGCATGATTGACAGCGTCAAGACCTGCCTCCTGCCTCTGATTGGTTGTTAGTAGCTGGCACTGGGAGAAGACGGAGAAATTAGATTTTTTTCTGTCTCGTACCATACCATTGTAGCATGTTGTCACTATGCTACAACATAGTGACATTTTTAACAAATATGTGAAAATGTCACAATAAGTGAAATACTGAAGCTTCAAAGAGTTGGTCTTATGTTCCCATTTCTACTTTTTCTTATCTGCATAAAATGAAACAAGAACTTGTCATTCTGACACATTTTACCTTTGAGATATGAACTAAGGATTTTAAGACACAAACTGGCTTTTAAAGTTTATTCTTTTGAAAACCTTCAACTGATATTTGTCAGATGTTCCTGTTGAACAAATTCTTAGATTTCTTTTCCTTGTGTGTCATGCTGTGAAAAGGAGAAGAAACAATTTATTTTTCAGTCTCCTGGAAAATCAACAGCAAACTTGGAAAAGCAACAAGAAAGCACATTAAAACCACGAGAATCCCCAAACGAAGGCTCACAAACCATGCTCCTTATCTCCTCTAGTTATCAGAAAAATAGGCCATTTTTAGCTCTTGGATACCACTTATTGTTTTAGATTACTACACTCTCACGTTGGATTGAGTAAAACTCAGTGTGGAGAAAATGTAGCTCACAGACTAGCATCAATATTCATAATTGATAAAGCAAATCATCCTGACTTACGTACAACAAATTAGCATTCTTGTATCCACAAATTAAGTAGAAATACTTCAATTGAGAGACTGCATTCATCTACATTTGGTATTAAAATGAATGAATAAGACAAAACTTGCTAAACTCCAACCGTAGCAGACTGCTTCCACTGTGTAGAATATGTGTAGAATATGCATCAACAGGCATTACTGGGATACCGGCAGATATATGGTGGCACTGCTAACTAAAATATTTACTGTGCTAACCCTAATGCGCTAAACGTAAATATTAGTGGCACTGTAGCTTAACATCAACATAGTATTTAGTGAAATTAAGATATTTGGGTAAAAAAGGAGAGGAAATGGAACTGCTGCTTAAAAAGTCTTCAAAATAAGAGCATGAATATAAACGTCAAACTACTTGAATGTACAAATCAAATGTTAGATTTTGTCATTTGGTCTGTAAATGGTTCCAGGTGCTAACGCAGTCACAAACGGTCCATCAAAGCTCCAATCCTCCAGCGCCTGCAGAGAGAGTTGAATCTCATTACTTTCAATTACGTCTCTGAGAGCTCAAATATTGGACTGTTTAATATGTAGTGTGTCTGTTTCCTCTCCCATGGAGACAAGACATGTGGAAAACAGACACCCAGGTATTCAGATAGACACAGAAATCTGCCCTGCTGAGAAACATAAACACAGTTAGAGGTAATGGAGGGGAAGACAATGGAGCTGATTGTCTTATATGTTTATATCGCCCCGCTGAGAGCTGACGAGTTGCCAGCAGAAACCTCACACACTTTATACTATCCTGATGTAAACATTTACCCTTATTTGTCTTTAGATTATAAATAGAAGCGTGGTTATTGAGTGTAGTTAAGGAAAAAGCAAGCTAAGAGCCCAAACTTTCAAAAAAATTCAAATCTTTTTTGTGAAAATACTTTGTTTAATTAAATGACATAATAAGTATTTCGGTTTCTGTTAAATGTCAACTTTCAGTTTTGTTAGTAGTTGTTAATTTGCTAATAAAATTATTTGGCACTCCTGCTGCTAATGCACCAAAAGTGGAGCTAATTTAGAACTTTAGCGCTTTGCTAATTTTAAAAATTTTGTGCTCTTAGCTTCCCCTAAATTAGGGTTTCCAGATCAATTGTAACGTGCCTGTTTTGTAAACTTTCAGAAAACAGTTTTCAACCATCAAGAATTATTATGTGAATTTTGCAACAGTGCTTTATATATAATTTTTCACCAGTCATATGTTTCTAATAATGTGTTTTCTGCCATCTGCCCATGGCTATGTTATTTCTGGAGAATAGCTGGCTAATGCAACCAAACAATATTTTAAAGATTTTTTCAATTTTTCTGTTTGATTTTTTTTTTTTTAAACTACCTTTTCCAAGGCACATGAATGGAGGTTTACATAATTCATAAAAGCTGACAGCCTAACATCTCCCTCTAATACAGAAACTGCATAGAAACAGATTTCCTTTCTTGCTACACTGCCAACATTATCTACTGTCCCCCAGGAATATTTGACAAATGAAAAGTAAAACTAAACCCTCAGGAAGAATTGTAATCTTTTAAGATGCATAACGCCTCGGCTGATACTTATTTAAAAGTTACAAAAAAGTTATCATGACATCTAAAAGAAGACTGAAGATAAGATTGAGTTTGCACCCTGAGGCAGTCTGAAGATGTGTTTTTCAGATTTCTTCTCAGACTTTCTTCACATAAAGCCTCTGATTGTTTGCAAAAGTGAACTCCTTTTACCAACCGCACGCCGTCTCGGGAGAAATCTCGTACACTAAATGACACGGAGAACAGCGGTGACAATTCAGGCTTTATTTTTCAGCACTAAAACTTTCACTATATCCTCTTCTTGTATTTTAGAGTCAAATGTGAGGTCACGCAGAGGTCAATCTGCAGCACAATGGCTGACAAAGAAATGGTCCAGTCAAGAAACGATTGCTTGCAATTGTCAATAAACTGAAGTAGTTTTGGAAAGAGTGAACTTCTTCTAAATATAGGTCAGGAAATATCATTCACTGAAATAAAATAAATACTGAAAGAAAAGTATAACAGAATATAAAGACCAATGCAGATAAAAGGAAAGAAAATGGCTATGGAGGAATAAATTCCTTGACATTTTGACATTAATTTCACATATTTATAAGTAAGAACTTGGATGTTCTCTGCAGAAAAGTTGTGAATTTGCTAGAAAAAAGTAAAATTTTCATGGTTGTCGTAAATGTCTAACTTCATTATTTCACTAAATTGAGTTTTTCAGACATTTATTATTATTCTTTTTGCAAATTTATGACTTATAAATGACAAAAAACATCCATGTCTTTAATAATGGGAAATTAAAGACAAAACAGTAAAAGTATTCTAATTTTTTAGTGTTTAAATCTGTATTTTATGGTGCTTATTTGTTGCTTTTGTGTTGATTTTTTTTAGATATCTCTAAATGTAAATAAAATGTGCAATAAATGAAATGAATTATCATTCTGACACACGGGAATAAATAACAAAATTCTTACAATTTCTTTCTTTTTTTCTGTTTTTTTAATGGAAAGATGAAACTGAATGTGTTTTTGCTTTTAACAAAAAAAGCACCTTGTACAGAAGCTGCTAAACTACCAGAGGATGTTTGATTTATGTTGAAACTTGGCCATTATGTGCAACCTGAACAAAGAGCGCGCAGCAGTCACACGTTTAATTTTCTTTCATTTGTGAGAAAATGTCAGGATTTGTTTGGAGAAGATTTCTCCTTTTAGCTCTGCATCTATATTTTCATTTATTGAAAACTTGACATTTCTGCAGAACACGAATTAATGGGAGAATATGTGTTTTTCCTCAAACTTAATTATAAGTCAGTCTCTGTCAGAACACACTTAACCAACAATTAGCAAGCTCTGCAGAAGAGGATGTAAAAAAAAAAAAGAAGAAAGTATTGGTGCATTAAGGAAGCTTTTATTAATGCCTCATGTCTGAAAAGTCCAGATTTATAACACAGACCATGGTTTGTTTCATACCATTTGGGATCTTCTTGTAAAGTGTTGATTGAAGACAGGAAGCAAAGACCCTCTAATTAAAAGACAGACACTTTTAGTTTGAAATTCCCAAAATACAAACAAGCACACGTCTGTTTGGCCATCCAGATGGTGCGAAAGGTTGCCCAGGTGACGCGCGGCGATACGTAGCGTAATTAGAAAATCTAAATATCACTGCAGCTGCCATTAAAGGGAACAGAAGGTGTTCCATTTGTAGAGAAATGCATCGCTGGTATAAATAGCTCCTGGTGTGAGTGTAAATGATTATACTTGATATGGCACTTGTGATAATAATGTGATTATCACAAGAGCCATCTTGAAATAAAATAATGTTTAATAAAGACCCCCATGAACAGAGGCAGGATTGGAAAACTTAGTCTTTAACTCTTAGCTTTGCATTTTTCAGTTTCTACAGTAGTTACATACAATAGTTACATAAAAAAAACAACTGTTAACTCATTAGTTTACACATTTGTGTTGTAATTTGTTAGTAAAAGCAATAAGAAAATTCATGTTTACTGATTTTGATTTTAGTTTACATATTCTTTCCTAAAATATCAGGGAGGTTAAATTTCATAGATTCTAAATACATGAGAAAAAACATTACAATTTTCTATGATTAAAGGCAGATTTATGATATTAAAACTGTGACATTGTTAGGATCTTAGGCTCTTGTGGAGATTGATTTGATTCCAGTTTCACGATTATTCTGTGTTAGTTTGTTATTTCTAATTAGATCAGTCTTGTTCTTGTTTTTCTTCAGTTCAGTCCTTTCTTTATGATTCTAGTTTATTATGTTTATTTCTTGTGTCTAGTTATTCTTGTGTTTCCTATGTTTAGTTTTTCTTTAATGTTAAAACCCGTTACTTTCCTGTTGTTCCTGGTTTATGTCATTTTTTTGTTCTCCTCTGGCTCCCTGAGCTTTCATGGTTTATCATCGTTATTTAGTTTTTCCCATACATGCTAGGCTACATGATGGTGCAGTGTTGTCTCCATGTTTAGATATTTGATGTCCTTCTAATCATACTTATAAAGTACATGAACGTTAATCTTCTTAGCTTGTAAAATGGTGTTCGCTGAAAATCTGTGATTAAACCGAGGGCTGCCTGCCAGTCATTATGATTAACAGCTGCTAGTGACGGTCCAGGCGACACCGAAACCTCGGCACATGCGCTGTGCGCGTATCACTTTAAGGAAAACCATGTGACCGATACAGTTCCTGTGTCGTTTGGATCTGAGTGCACCAAATGGGCTTTTTGCACATCAGCTTCCGCATTCGGGGAAAAGCGGCTCAATCGTTTCCGGTCTATTGGAAAGGGCATCCTCTGCTTCCTGAGTCCTTTTGCAGTAAATCAACAATGTTAAATGTTATTTTTATGTTACTACGGTTCCTAATTAACTTGTTTCTCTGAATCAGATAATTCCTACAGTGCAAAATAACATGTTCCACCGTCTCATCCTCCACGCAGTCGCATTTCCCTGTCTGATGTTTCCCTATCAGAAATAGAGACGTATTCGATCCATTGTGTCCGATTCGAAGTCGTGAAATCACCAGCTGCTTGTGAAGCAACACATTGGTTGTTTTGACGTCCATCATGGCGGAGTGGGAGGATTTCTGATAGCTGTGATGTTGTTTGTATTGTTTGCATTTCTTCACACTGACTTCGCCCCATTTTGGCTGCTGATGGCGGCCATTTTGAGGAAAAATTGCCCCGTTTGTTGCAGTTATTTGAAGATATTTTTCTCTCTCCTCAATATTTAAGGGTTCTCTAGTTTTAATAACTTCTTTTTGCCCACTTTTTATCTCTTTTTGCTATTGCAGTCAAGCATTTCCACATCATCTGTGTTTCCACAGTTTTACCTGTAGCAGCAGTCTCTCGTCTCCGATGATGGCGGCTTTCCTCCAGTCGATGACTTCAGAGAACGGCGGCTCCCAGCCGTTACTCAAAATAACCGGGATGCAGGCCGCCTGCAAAAACCAGCAGCACAAACAGGAACGTCCTAATAAGACTGGAAATCACATATTTGCAACAAATTGCTCATTATAATGAGAAACATTTCTGACACTTGAGCTGAAGGGAAACAAAAACCGTCTCTACATTCAGGCTGTTTATTAAGCACATTGAGGAGAAGTAATGAATTCTTCTTTCAAAGGACAGTTTTTTTGTCGTTAAGGAAAGAAATACAGAGAGGAGATGATTTTATTTTAAAACTGTTGACATGATTTCACAACAGAGGGAAGGAAACGAGTTTCAGTGACACATAAAAGTCCTAGCAGCTGACTTTTATGTGGGGAGGGATCAGCTTTTAGTGTTTTTCTTTCCTTCACTGAGGGCTTTTTTTTATCCTCTTTGATTGCTTTCTTCTGATGAGACACTTTGAATGCATTTCAACTAAGTTTCCCTCAAACAAATGGAGTTGCCAGGAAGATTAAAGACAAAATGAATTGCGTTTATTTATTTTCCAGTAAGCCCCAGATATTTGAAAGAGTCATTTTGCTGGGCTTAATTCATTAGCAGCAGGTTTCATCGCTCTCTGAGCTGCTGAGTGTTACATTTATTTTATAAAGAGATTCTTAAAAGTCTGTTGCGAATGAAGAAGAGATTGGTCTATTTATAGCCCAGCTAAACTGTGTTTAAATGGATTTTCTGATCCTTTTTTCTATATGCATATTTTTTTTTTTAAATATTCAGTGGCTCATCTGAAAAAATCTTGCTATTTTTCAGTTAAAATGTTAAGACAGGGAATAAATTAACAGCTGCAGAGCTCACTTCTAATTATAAGTGTTAGTTTTAACAGGAATATTTTGAAGTTATCACTTATTAGAGCAACTGATATTAATGAATGACGTTACATTAATAATGGAAAGAAGGTTTGAGGTTGTTTTAGGTTTTATTTGGTAAATCTAAACATGTTTAATCATTCATTTACAGTCTGGGATTCAAGATAGATTTAGATGATGACGGAAGGAAATGAAAGAATAATAATAAAAAAATGAGTGTGAGACGCAGCAGAACGAGTCAAGCTAAAAAAAGATTAAAAATGAAAAAGCCTAAGCCTGATATTTTTGTTGAAAGTTCAGGTTTCAGTGGATTCTTAATCAAGTGAGATTGAGAGATTAAAGGAGATTCCCCAAATGCCGAGTTCGTGATCGATGATCCGCCTCAGAAACGGTTTCATTACTTTGACTTTGGTGGTTTCTTTTTCTTGTCGTTTCACGTTTATTCTCACATCCTTCTGTTCAGCCCGCAGTTTTTGAAACCCTTAAATATCTTAAATTGTTTCTCATCAACCTTTAATGGGGACATATTACGCAAAGTTCACATTTGGGATGTTTTTGTATTTCCATTTGAATTTCAACTGTTTCTCAAAACAACTCAAACATTAAAAAAATAAAATAAAATAAAATAAAATCACCCAGTCGGTTTTTGGTAAGCTAATTTTTTTAGCGGTTTCAAAAACCAACGGAATGTAACGTCACGAATCAGCAGAAACTGCCCCCAGATCGTTACCTAGCAACCCCAGTGGAATTCCGCCCGTCACCTAGTGACCCCAGCCAAGCCCAGATCGTTACCTAGCAACCCCAGTGGAATTCCGCCCCTCACCAAGCAACACAGGTGGGCAGAGTACCCAAAAACTGTTATTCTATGTTGAAGAGTAGCACTACTTCTACATATTTTTCCCAAATAAAAGTAAAAAGTAGTCATCCAAGAAATCACTTGATTTTTGGTATTTGGTAAAAAGTAATATTTAAAAATTACATTATCAGAAGGACCAAAATATAAAGTTATGTGAAACTTTTAAGAATCAATAATTCTTATTGATAAATAATCAATAATTCATGTAAGAAAAAAATAAAATCAGGCAAAATATTTTTTTTCCAAATCAATTTCTTTCAGTAAAAAACTAATTGAAAGAGTTTTCAATAAGAGGCAGACTGCAGGTGTGTGTCTGGTGAATTTTTGTTTAAAACTTGTTTGTTTTTCATTCAGTGGGTAGAAAATCCATAAATTTTTACTCAAGTAAGAGTAAAAAGTACAGTGCAGTAAAAATACTCCTAAAAGTAAATTTGGTCAAAAAAGTTAATCAGGTAAACTGAGTAAATGTAACTAGTTACTACCCAACTATGTCTAGCTACCCAAGCTCCAGTACGTCCAGAAACTACTTTCTGCATTCTTCTTGGTTGCGCAGGATGCTCTACTAATGTTTTTCAAAGATGTATGATTGTGTAATTCTGCATCTGTTTTCAGACATTTTGACATTTGAGTTTAAATGTTGAGTTGGGGGGTGTAGTATTTGGATTGAAAGTGACAAAAGGCCCCAAAATAACTCAATTTGAATTGACTAAAATAAAGTCTGATGATCTAAGAATTATTAACCTGTTCAAAGAAGCTTCATAGGTCAACTTTAGTTTTTTAGATGTTGCCAGAAAATGTATTCTGTGTACATTTGATTCACTATTCAAGACTGAACAGATGTTCATAAAGCTTAATTTTCATTTTTGTATGCATAAGTTTAATTTTGAATTCTTAAATTAATAAAACGAAGCAATAATTTTAAGGTTGAGAGGAAAACATCTGTCTTAAACACATTTACAGAACTTTAAACCTCATTGTTACATGTTTCTCAGTTTGGGTATTTTCCAATTTCACAAAGGAAAGTATTTTTAAAAGAGTGTATAAAGTCAAACTTAAATGTAAAACATGTCTAAACAGATAGAAAATCCAACAGACAAACATGAGAGCTGACTTCATCCAGGAGGCCAAGACTGATAAATAATGTGAAGACAGTGAAATGGACAGAAACAACTTGCTAATGGAAGATGAACACGTCTGTGGTGAGAGGAAGTCTCCTCTGTGGCATATCTACAGAAACAGGCCATTTCTATTTCAGGGAGATGACAGATTGTCAATACTGATATAATTCAGTGTCGGTCCTGTCGGAGGGCGACAGGGAGCCGCCTGATTGGTGGAGGAGCTCAGCTGGACTCACTGCTACTAATTATGACTCAATATGAATGGAACAAGGAAAATAACGGCTCTCCTTTGGTGCCAAAGTTGGAATATTTTTGATTAAATTGTTGGGGCAATATATTTATTTTTGTACTAAGCTGTTTCATAAACGTTCTCCTTCGTTTTACAACAAACCTGCAGTTTGCTGGATTTCAGTCAAAAATGTTTTAATTGCCTTGCTGCACCAGCAGGTGGCGACTCTCATTACTAAAATAATTCTTTGCCTATTTGCCGTTCAGTAATCGCAAATTTAATTTTGTGGGACAGGATTCCAAATTATTCTTCGAAATGTATTTTTTCATACCCAAAAAATCTACAATACTAAAAAACAAGTAGGCACAATGCTATTTGCAAAACAGCCAATCAAGGAGGGCCTTTAACTATCTTTGATTCTGATTGGTTGAACCCGTAAGAAGACTATTTTTAAATGTTAGCTCCTGCGGTAACATCAAGACTGTTTCCACTGTGCGCATTAAAGAATATTAAGATATATTTGATGTCTTCGTAAACAAAATAGGCTGTTTCAATAGTTTATTTTAGATATGATCTCTGGGTTTGAGCTTCTGGAGGGTTATTATTATCAATAACTTCTGCAAAATTTAGAAAAAGAGCAAGACCATCTTGAGCAATGCTAAATAAGTGCTAGGGAAAGGATCCTCCCAAACATGTTTACTGTGGCATATAATATTTTAAATAAGCACATTTTTAAATTCCTTTGAGTAAATAAGAGAATACAATTTTATTGCCTTAAATTAAACAGCAGCATTACTTCAGCTTGATTATTTGTAGCAAAGGATGCATCTGCAACACCTTTTTTTGTTCAACTTAACATTAATGCAGTGTTTGGCTGATATGGTTATTATTTTTTGAATTAACATATTAATAATTGAATAGCAAAAAGTGCATAATAGGAGGTTTTTTTGTTTTTTTTTAGTAGAATATCAACCAGGTGAAGCTAAAAATGCCACTTGAGGAGTTTTGGGTATAAAATATTTACACACAAAGGTTTTTTTATGCAAAATATTTAGATTTTTGTACAGATCTGGCTTAATTACTGCTCTAAATATGTTGTTCTTTCAGTTGATGGACTTTTTTGAGTCTCTAAAGTCCAGTTAAGAATTCATCAATTGCTAAATTATTTGATTATTATTGCAATAATCGATTAATCACAATTAATCACAATTGAGCTGATTAAGCATTTAGCCATTGCTAAATGTTTTGTTGTTTGTTTTACAGTTTCCTTGATCATTTGAGTTTCAGTATAAACATTGTGTGCTTTTATTTAATGCTTTCCTGTTTTGCCTTCTTGGCTATCGTCTGTTAGTAAGGCAGTGACATTAATCTGAGCAGGAACCGACCTGCAGGGCCTCCAGGAAGCGAAACGACCCCAGGCGGCGGCCCCGAGGCACCAAGCAGAAGCTGGAGTTGTGAAGCAGCTCCTGGTAGTCGAACCTGCAGAACCAAACGGAAAAGATCGGATCAGAAATATCGCAATCAGCTGGGATGCAAGTGAAAAAATGAATCCCAAAGGAGACATGTTTGGTTATGTTTAGTCACTCAGGAAAAGTCAAGAAACAGAAGCAAAACAGCTAAACAAAACTGGTTAAAATCTCGTCATCCAAGAAGCATTTTCTGCAAAAAATATAATGAACATGTTTTGTGTAGCCAATGGGCGGCCAAAATTTAGTAAAAAAAACTCTAAAATGAAGCAAATAAAGTAGCTACATTTTATTCCTTTTCAAAATACCTACAAATAAATTTGTACATTTTTGTCAAAAAAACTCATAAATTGAGATTTATGAGCAATTTTCCAGAATAAAATGTCAAATATTTTTTACTTTTGAAAATTTCTGAAAGTGGAAATTCAGAAATGTAAAAAAATTTTGAAGAAAATTTCTGAAAATACTCTCAAAATGTCTGATTTTTTGTGTGGAAATTTACTACTTTTTTCCCTACAACGGCCCAAATACTCTGTCATAGATTTTGCATGTTTGCATCCAGTTTTCAGTTTCTTTTGGGCTCGATTAAGCAAAATTATTTTTAGCAATAAAAACAGGACTTGGGTCACTTTTTTTCCCAAACGTTTTCTATATTTAGTCAAGTTTAATAAATTCAATAAAAGCAGATTTGGGTGAATCATCTCATGGTGGTTTTACCTTTTGTTAAGAAAGACAAACACTTTGTGGCGTGCTTTACATTTCCACCAGGGTCAAAAAAACATTTATTTTTGGAAAGAATTAGAGTTTCAAAAGTCAAAACTTTTGAAACTGAAATTTCCAAGTTTTTTCTAGAAAATCTTTGTTATTCTAACATTTCATAGCAGCGACCTCTAATTGTTTTTTTTTGGTGTGTTTTTGGGCAAATGCTGCTGAATCTTTTAACTACAAGTCACTTCTTCGGCCTGTCAGAAATCTGGGACATTAAATCTCTCAAAATGTGTGCGTGATCTCAGGGCCGGCCGGAGGAGATCTCTGATAGCAGCTTAATCTGTCTGGGGATCAGACCTTCCCACAGACACACCCACAGCCACCGGCGTGTGTGTTCCTGCCCGGAAAGCTTTCCTCCATAACGGGTGTGTGTGTGTGTGTGTGTGATAAGTCCTCATGAGCGGCAGACAATGGATGGATGGATGGATGGATTACTGTTTGATTTTTGTTTTTTATTTTTCTTTGCCTACAAGTAAGTTTGGACACCCCTGCATTAAGAATATGCAAATTTGAAACAATTAATAAAACTATATTTTGTGAATCTCTGTAGTTTTGATTATTTGCTCCGTTTTTGGTTTCAGCTTCGTCACTTTAGATCTTTTTTCTTCCATCCAGATGAGAACTTGCATCGATTCCCTTAAACCACGATGATAAGCACCTGATTGCTGCTTTTTATGTGCGACTCTCTCCAAATTACCCAAACTCGCCAGGCAGGTGAAGAAATGCGGCTGAAAAAGATTTTCTTTCCTGATGTAAGCAGGAAAGTTACAGAGAGAAACGAAGACTTGGCCCAAATGCTTAGAGTCGGAATTAAAAATCAATGCGTCCCGCAGCGAATCCCTCAGAACATTTTAGCTGAAAAATAAAGTGTTGCTCAGTGTAAAGTAAAATGGTTTTCTCAGTAAAGACACTAAATAGTTTCAGGAGTGACGGATCAATACAGAGCAGACCCCGAGATGCAGTTTACACGGTGAAAAATGTCTGCCTTTATATCAGAAGACAAGGCTGAATCCACACGGCGAAATATTTCACACGGAAAGTAATTCAGCTGGAGAGCTGAGCTCACAGCCAGACAACAATGTATTGTTAGTAATTGGCAGCTCTGAATCTATCTGGTGTTTATGGCGTTTCCGCCGCAAACACCCCGAGCCGCCGCCGGTGCCGCGGCGTGAAAGACGGAGACGTCGGGTTCATCCAATACGCCACCAATTATCAGGAACTGATCACATCCAAACTAATTTCACACATCACTTAAAACTTTGTGATGTTGGCGCTCAAAGACGCACTTTTTTTAAAGAAATCACTATTTGCAGATGGATGTGCCAACAAGCACATAACCTTCTGGCAACAATTCACACAAGTTTATCTGTTTAGTTTCTAGTACAAATATGTTGAAATAAGACAAAACTAACTTACAAGTAACTTTCTATCACAATAGAGGAGTTCATTTTAAGTAAAAAAAATTGTTAATATTGATATGTTAATATTGTATTTAACTTATAACAAGGGGAAAATGTCAATAAAAGTGAAATACTTTTACTTTTTTTATCAACATTAAGGAATTTGTTTGATCAAACAAGCTCCTATGTTGTGCTGAAATGTCACTTGTAAGTTAATTTTGTATTATTCAAAATGTATAAACATTCATACAATAGAAACCAGACCAAAAACACTTGGTATGATTTTTGTACTTAAATACTGAGTAATATTGAGTGACTGTACAACAAGCTTCACTGGAAAAACCCAAAATCTTAGTGAGTAATTTTGTCTCATTTCTAGTGAATATATTTCAGTCCACTCTAAATAACACAAGGCTGACTTTCAAGTCACTTTTCATCAATAGGACTTTATTTTAAGTAAATTATTCCTTAATATTGATGAAAACATCAAAGCATTTCACTTACAGTGAGGAAAAAATCTCATTATAAGTGAAATATTTTCACTTTTTCATTAATATTCAGGAATTCTTTAGATAAAACAAGCTCCTATCATGCTACAAAGTTACTTGTAAGTTAATTTTATCTTATTCCAGGTGAACTAAGATATTTGCATTAGACCTCATATTTTCTTTATTCAGTGAAGTTACTCTCAGATCCAGAAACTTTACTCAAGTAAAAGGAGAATTTCTTCATTACAAAATTACAATAATAATAGCAAAAAGTAACTAGTTACTACCCAACTCCAGCTGCATTAAAGTGATTCCTTTCATTGTGAATCACTGATATTTATTGTAACAGATTATTTCAGGCAGTGGGTGACAGACTGCTGCAGGGTTATAAATATTAAATCAACCAGATATGCAACCGAATAATAATTATTATTATTGAGCGAGCCGAGGCCTGAGTTTGTCGCAAGCTGGTTAAAAAGTCATCAAAAGGCGATTTATCAGGTAATCAAGCAGCTTCTGTTTGTAAATTCACCTGAGAAATGAAGATGCTGCTTTCTGGATGTTTGCACATTTAAAGAGCCGCCACTGTAAACATTGTTTACATACAGAGCCTGTTCTGTGCTGTAATGCAGATGTTTTACCGCGCCTGGCAGCTTCTCTTTGGGGATAATAAGTCAGTACGCTCTTTAGGGCTCCGCAGTTAAAAATAAACTAAGTGGTTACGATTTGCCCCGGAAACGTTTAAATGCAAATCTTTCTTAATGTACATTAGCGGCATAAATTCTGCCAACCTGTTAGTTATAACGTGAATCTGGTAAACGTTTATGCACTGAGGTTTATAACACGAATATTTCTTTTCAGCCTCCATCTATCATTGATTGCATCATCCACAAAAGCCTAGAAGAGGTCATCATGTTATCTAAGATGATAAAAATAAGTGTTAACTTTTGGAGTATTAAAAAATGACAGAAAATATAAAAATAAAATCAACTGTGGAGGTTTTAAAAGTCTATTCAACAGGTAGAATCACAGGAGGTGATAATCCAGCCTCCATTTTCAGGGCTGCTGTCAAGTCGAAAATCAATTTGATGAACTTATCAAACTCTAAAGAAACAAAAAAAACAGAAACAAATATTTTATTATGCTGTAAAGATCAGCTGACCAGCTGTGATTCTGTAGCAGCTACAAATTAAAGGGGATCCATTATGTAAAATTCACATTTGAATCTTTTTGCATTTCCATTTGGGTTAAAAAAAAAATCCAACTTTTTTCGCAGCCAAACCCAAAATTTTTCAAAAAATGCTGGAGGCGGCAACAGATGGTTTGTTTCTTGAACGCACACCAACTTGACAGTTTGAAAAATATATGTAGTTTATTTCTAGCTAAAATATAGGCAAAACAATAACAACCTCCATGAAAATGAGAGTTAACTTAACCTGATCTTACAAATACAAAAACCATTTAAAAAAACCTCACGTCGACATTTCACAAATAAAAGACTTTGTTAAATTAATATGAGAGTCTAAAAGTTATCAAAGTAATCTTAAATCCAAATACAAAAAATAATGACAGATTTTGGTTCTAAACTAACTTAAATACATTCTAACAGCTGAAACAAAAACTAAATCGACAGAAATTAAGATTAGTAAAACTTCATCAAACTGTTTTTTTGGTAATAAATTCATGTTTTTTGTTGCCATTTCAAAAACTTGCGGAATGCAGGCACCTAGCAACCCCAGCTGGGCCCTGCCCGTTACCTAGCAACCAGAGCAGCGCTCCAGAGCGGTTGGCCAGCTGGTTTTACTGCTGTATGATCATAATAATCGCTTCCCATTGTTGAGAGTTCCATGTTTGTTTTTGAGTCATTTTTTATAATTTTCAAACTTTTTTCTAATTTTGAACTCAAATATGTATTAACTACCTGGTTCTGCATTTAAAGCGAAGAATCTAAAGACATATTGTCTTCACTGGCACCTCTGTGTGTGAAAGACTTTCTTTGGACCGACTGAAATAGCTGCTTTGTGTCTTTAAGCCAAAAACACGATCAATGTCCTGTCAGCCACTTCTATTACCTCCAGAGTCAGATCCAAACAGGAACTTTCTTTGTTTATTCTAAAAAGATTCTGGAGTGTTGAGATTCTCTGGGAGTGTAAAAACATTTCTCCGTTTTCCTCTGCAAAACTCTTTTTCTGTCTTTAATCTCACAATTTGATTATAAAGCTCATTGTGAGACAATAAAAAACGTCCTGCAGCGATGTAATCTCTGCTTTAGATAAAAGTTTTGACGCATTTTAAGAAATGCTTGAGAAGGAAAAAAAGTCATAAAGTGGTTTAAATGCTTCATTAGGCTTCAAACGCAACGCCTTAGCCAAAAACGTCAAAAACAGAATCATAAATCTTACAAAGTATAAGGAACTACAGAAATGACAAAAACATTCCTTATGTACTGGAATGGTCTCAGACTGTGTCCACACATAAATAAAAAAATTCTTAGCCACAAAAAGTAACAAACTTATTTTCCTCAATTGGAAATAGTCCATCTAAAACTTTAATAGGGAGCTAAATTGGGGCCATAATGTCTGTTGAAAGAAAAACTGAAAGAAAGATTTGGAACTGAAGAAAAAAAATTATGTTGAACCTAAAAGTTGTTCAAAGCTGCTCTTAAAATTCAAATTTTTTTTCAGTTTCAATCAGTTTTAAGTTTCTTTTTTTTTTTTTAATTTTGAACAAACTTTATGGCCCCAATTTATCTCAGAGCTGCTCACCACACCAGTCCATCACACACCACCATTATTTCTTTATTAACTGTAATATCAGCATTTCTTCTTAAACCTAGCTAATTTATCAGTAAAACAAACATTAGACAAACTTAAATTAACAGAACAAACTGTGATGATTGCAATAATATTTAATTTTTTGAAATTGGAGGGTTTCCATTGAGCAAATTTGTCTTTGAAACATGAAATTGTGCAGTTATATGCTCAATAGAAACTCAGCTACAGATAGGAATGGAAACATTATGGTGTCAAGAAATTTGGGTTAATTTCCACAAATAAATTTGTCAATAATATTGGAATTATAGGAAATAAACCTTTTCAAATAAGTACAAACCTTTTCCACCAGCAGATTGATAAAAAATATATTTGTATCAGTTTTTATGAATTTAGGGTTCAGAGTTAAGGGGTTTTAACGACATTGAAATCTGATTAATTTAGCGCTTCCAGTGTTTGTTTCCAAACAGCAGTCGCTCCGGGGGTCTGCAGCAGGTCAGAGGTCGGAGAGCCTCGAAGTCCCACCGGGGGAGCATCAAAAGTTCTTAACAGCCGAACTACACAGAGGGGAAAGCACCAGAGAGCTGCTGCTGTCAACTTCCATTTAAATACCAGAAACATGTGGCAGAGCTTCACAGAAACACGGGAGAGAATCGCTCACACGTTCATCGCTGCATCTCTGCATCACTGAGGGAAATTTCCATATTTAGCAGCAAGTGTAAATAAGTGTCTACGTAAACATCAGAGCTGAGAGCGTTCCTGCTTGGGCCGAGTTGAAACACGGGTCTCTGGGCCGGTATTAAAGCTTAATGTGGCAGGCTGGTCTGGATCAGAATACTAATGCACAAACACAAACACGCACTAAAGATGACACCATGCAACAAACACACACACATCCTGACTGTGTGTTTCAACAACAGATGCTTCTTAACGTTGATTATAACATAAAAGTTCACAAAATAAAAGTTTTTTTTAGAAGTGAAACCTCACAATGAAACATAAATCAAGCACAATTTTTCTTCTGTTTTTAAAAGCAGGTGAGTACAACAGCGTATTAAGACCACTTTCAACAGAAAAGAAGAAATGGAGGAGCCAATTTCCACCACAAATTTTGAGATTAATCTAAAAAAATTTCTAGAAAAATCAGGGAAATTTCTGAGTTTCAAAAGTAAATTTTTCTTTTTTGCTTTTTAGACTCAGAAAATTTCCAAAAGTCAAAAATTTGTGACTTTTGAAGCTTTATTTTTTTTTCTTGCAAATTGTAAGATTTTCAAACTCAGAAATTTCCAAGTTTTTTCTAGATGAATTACAAAATTTCATAGCTTTATCTAGCAAATTTTGCCCCCCCCATGTATTATAAGCGACTTAATCTGCCGGAGAAACTTTTTAATCGATTTTAAGGAATTATTGACTTAAATCAAACTTGTATATTTTGCTGAAAAGTTACTAGCAAGTTATTTTTGTCTTATTTAAACTAGACTAAGACAAATTCTGTTTGTGTTTTTGCAATGTGTTTTCCATATCATTAGGAATCACTTTTTCTACGAATGATCACTTTAACGTTTAGTGATAAAATCAAAACCTTCACGTCTATTTGATTAATGCCTCTAGTCCATTGAGGTTTAATCTTGATTAAACAATAAAAACTGTCAGACTATATATGGAGTCCATTTGATTGATTTCAAAGAGAAGTTTGTAGTAGTTTTAAGCAAAAGTAAGCACCAGAGTTATTCTTCCGTTGTGAATGGTCATCATGTCATGATTTATGGATTTTGGCCAGTTGTAGTTTCACCGCCACAGGAATTACATGTGAGCCATGAATCCTGCAGCCCAGAGACCGGCTCACCAAACATCCATTTGTTTCAGCTTTCTGCAGTCAGACGTCTCCACCTTCAGGATTAATAACAAAAGAAAAACACATGACCTGGTTTTATGCTTTATAGAGATGATTTAGTATTCAACGAAAGAAATCGGTGCTCAGTTTACGAGGCTGAACTAAAATGTGTTGGTTACATTTTAATAGTTCCTTTAGCCTTTAAATTGTGAACTATTGTGCTTCCTTGAAAAGGTTATAATAGGTCTGTGGTCTACACAAAACATGATAATAATTTGTTTTGCAAAAAAATCACTTGATAACGAGGTTTTAGTCTGATCAGTTCTGTCTTGTTTGAGCGGTTCTAAGGTCTGTTCTCGGCCCCCCAACTCAACATGAACATGAAACATGAAAATGGCTGCAAACAGATGCGCAATTATACAACTGTACATCTTTGAGAAGCAGAAGTGGAGCCTCCTGCACAACCAACAAGAATGCAGAAAATGGTTTCTTGGCAATAAATCAACAACAAAACACCTGTCTTTTCAAGCAGCCATTGTATCAAGGAATGAACGAATGAATCAATCAACCAATCAATCAATCAATCAATGCATGATGTCACATTTGAGATTTTTGAAACACCTCATCTTCCAGACACCAAAAAACTCTGACTTATTGCCACAAAATACAACTGGGTGGGATTTTTAAGTGCTTGGACTGTGTTTAGAAGCAGCTGAGTGAAATACACTGCAAAAACACAAACTCTTATCAAATATTTTGATCGAGAGCAAATATCTAAGAACACTGTAATTAAGACAAAGCTAATTTACAAGTAACTTTATGGCAAGAAATAGGGCTTGTTTTAATTCAATCATTCTTTAATTATGATGAAAAATTAGTAGTTAGTTCCAGTCGCAGAATATTTTACTTACATGGGAAAATGTTATGTTATAAGTGAAATAATCTGACTTTTTCATCAATATTCAGGAATTATTGACATAAAACAAACTGCTATAGGTCGTATATATAGTTAGTTTTGTCTTATTTTAAGTGTACTGAGATATTCACACTAAAAACTAGGCCAAAAATACTTGGTAAGATTTTGTGTTTTTGCAGTGTGGAAGTATAAAAACATTCAAAAAGTGAATTTTGCATAAAAGGTCCCTTTAATAAGCTGTAATATTCAACATAAAGAGGGAAAATACTACCTTTATCAGAATACTGATGATATTTAAAATAAATCTCTGGAAGATAAGCATTATTTTTCTAATAGTTTTAACAATACAACCTCTGTAATTAGTTAATCATGTCCCTGTTTGGCTCCTTTTCCCTTCCAACGCTTCAGTTTGGCTGTTTTTCTTTAATTCAGCGGAGCAGCTGGCATCGTGTCCCAATAACAAGAACCTATTTGGCCTTGGTGCATCTAAAAGGAATTTAGAGGTCTCCCGTCTCATCCGAGTGGCCTGAACAAGAGATGTTGCCGTCTTGCCGACATCCTTGCACAAAACAGGTAAAAGCTTTCCGGTGTTAACCAATCAGCCGTGACCTTTCAGGGTCAAAATCCCTCTCGCTCGTGCAGAGAGCCGAAGACAGAAAAAAGAAATCCCTTCAAAGTCGTGAAATAAAAACCTGCGAGCATCACATCTATATTTTTACTTTTTTTCCCCCCCTGACTGAGCACAGAGCGCAGTGGGTGATGACATTTCCAAAATCACAGAGTGTTATCAGCAGATGTTCTGTGAGGCGGTGGGTATATAATCAGACAAACAACGATGGCGACAGTTTAAAAGCTCCTCGACCAGAAAGTTGGTAAAAAATCTGGTATTTTCAGAGCAGCAGCATGTTTAGGATGTTCGCATTTCCTACTGTATGTTCCCATTATTGCCTCCCAGCAGGCCTTTTGATGAAAAACACAAAATCCTACCAAGTATTTTTGGTCTATTTTTTAGTGCAAACATCTTAGTACACTTAAAATAATACAAAACTAACTTAAAATTAACTTTCCAAAATATAGGAGCTTCTTTTAAGTAAATAATTTATTAATACTGATGAAAAAGTGGAAGAAGACATTTTAAGTTGTTCCACAGCTACATTATTTCACTCATAACTAATACTTTTAATATTAACAAATCATTGATCAAATGAAGCTCCTATTTCTTGATGAAAAGTTACTTGTAATGTAGTTTTGTCTTATTTCAAGTGATTTAAGATATTTGTGCTACAAAACCGGACAAAAACACTAAGATTTTGTGTTTTTGCAGTGCAGATTCACACACTGAGTGTGCTAATAAAGTAAATCCGTCATTACAGCAGATTTTCACGTAGCTCCTTAAATAGTGATGTGATCTGTGCATTTTACATTTGGAAATTAAATATTTGTTCATGTTTTTTGCTGTTATAATATCCTAAATGTTCTTTGAATCGTCTTGTTTCTAGTGCCAATATCTCATTCCATTTGAAATAAGACAAAGCTATCATACAAGTAACTTTTCAGCAAGAGAGGAGCTTGTTTAAGTCAGTAATTCCTTAATATTGATGAAAAAGTTCTGGCACCGTTACCTAGCAACGCCAGCCAAGCCCAGCCCGTCACCTAGCAACCAAGTTCTAGTTCCACTGGCAGATTATTTCACTTTAGAAAGACATTGTTCCCATGTTGTAACTGAAATTATGTGCTAGTGGAACTAGTACTTTGTAATATTAAGGAATTATTGACTTAAAGCTGCAGTTTGCAACTTTTGTGACTTTTATTTGCTGTAGCTGTCAATATGTTGTGACAATTGAGCTCCTCTACTTTCTCCCAGTGCGAACTGCAGAAATACGCCACTCAGTCAGAAACGACCAATCAGAGCCTGGAAGAGGGTCTAAGTGCTGTCAATCAGGTTTGCATGATGCGCTGCTCACACCCCTGCCTCTGACTGTCTGCTTTGTTACACATTCTTCCCAATATCACATTGCTAAAGCTAGTTAGCTATCAACGATGGTGGAAAAACAGTTTTTCTGTAAAGGTAAGTTATTTCACCACCATTAGCATATTGAGCAGCGAGTACATGACTGTGATTGACAGCGCTAAGATTTTGATCATGCATTTGTTCAAATGGCAATTGTAGCTGAGGGAGGAGTTGGAGGAAATTCATCTTTTCACAGATTATTTGTCTCATACTGTTGCATAACGTAGCTAAAAAAGAAGCTCCTACATCTTTCTTAAAAGTTCGTTTTGTCTTATTTTAAGTTTACTAAAATATACTAGAAACTAGGTAAGTTTTTTGTCACTTAGCTCTTTGTAAGATTCCTCTTCTCATGTTATAAGTGGAGGAGATTTTACCATCTCCTACGATGAAGATGGACGGCTTTAAAAAGCTGCATCAAGTCAAAGCTGCAGAGTTTCCTGCAGAGCACGCGGTGAGCAGCAGTCGTGTGTATCTTAATGAAGAAATTAGCCTCAGCAGAGCTATTTTCAGCAAACGCGGACTGCAGTTCTGACTGAGACGTCGCTGACACTTTCAGACGTCTTTGTCTATTATTCATCCGGTAAGCTGAATCGTGTGGTTTATCCCACATTTCCACACTTTCATTCTGCATGACAGGCTGCAGTCTATACATAGGGATCCATTAATGACCGGAGACACGCGCTACTCACATTCGCACATGATGGAAACTAAACGTGTGAGGTTATCCTCGGTGCAGGCAGAAATCAATACCTCTGAAAACACGCCACTTAACTCCCTCCCACTCTGGGAAACAGACGAAAAAAGGGAGGAAAAAGCGTCTTGGAAGTGACTCACCCTTCACCTGAACACATGCTCAACATTTCAGAGAACAAAACTTAACCAAGATCAGGCAGAAAATCAGATGTAAAGTCTTCTTCTTCCTGCTGCTGAATTATTCAGCGCTGCCAGAGGTTGAGGACACAAACACACAGATATGAAATTTCATACAGACACTGATGACTTTGATACGAGGCGGCCCGCTCAGAACATTACTGGATTTTTGTAATCAACTCACTCCTGTTTAGTCAGGTTACTGTGACTGCATTGTGGTTCTATATGCTTTCATAACGACACATTTAAAAAGACTACACTGCAAAAACACACAATCTTACCAAGCATTTTTATTTCAAAGGGAACAGGAGCCAAACAGGAAAGTGATGAACTAATGATTATTAGAAAGATAATGCTTACCTTCCAGAGATTCGTTTTAAATATCAGTATTCTGATAAAGGGAAGTATTTCCCCAGTTTGTGTTGAATATTACAGCTTTTAAAGGGAACCTATTATGGAAAACTCATTTTTTGAATGTTTTCATACTTCCACACTGCAAAAACACACAATCTTACCAAATATTTTTTGGTCTATTTTCTTCTGCAAATATGTTAGCTCACCTAAAATAAGACAAAACTAACTTACAAGTAACTATATATACGACCTATAACATCTTGTTTTATGTCAATAGTTCCTGAATATTGATGAAAAAGTTCTAGTTTCACTGTCGGATTATTTCACTTAGAGGTCTTTTCAGTCTGTTGACATTATTGACACTTTTCTACCATAAAATCCCTCATATTAAAGTCTTTAACTGACTTGTGATTTATCCTGCGTGTTTCTGTGCGTTTTCTCTGGCGTGTTCATGTCACATGTGGACAGACTCGCTCCTCAGTGAGGGATGAAAAGCCTGGGACGTCATCCGTTCCCACATCGATTTTCCTGTTCAGATGCTTAATTGAACTTGTTGGGGTATACATAATTGAAGCTTGTTCTCTCTCTCTTCCTCTTCAGCACCGAGAAGGAAAAAAGCCAAACCTTCACCTCTGGATTTTTCTCATTTGTCTTAAAGAGACGAGTTCTACTGTGGAGGCTCGTCGTTGTGTTTGTGTGTTTTCTGAAATGACTGATTTTCTTGGTTTACTAATTTATCAGGAACGCTTAAGTGAAACATTCCTGTTCTGGAAATATAACCTCCAACTCAAATGGCCCCTAATTTAAAGTAGAAAACCACTAAAACTAAAATATGTTATTGATTCTCTAAATCACAGGTGTCAAACTCCAAATTACATCAATAAGTCCTTTCGGTTTTTCACAAATCTGCAAAATTCACACAAAATCAACAAATCTCCAAACTTTTTTCAAATTATTCTGCATTGACTGTCAAGTCACGGGCCGTGATTGATGCAGTGATTAATAAAAAGTCGCATTTACCGTCATACATTAGTGCAAATATTGTAAAAATTCCTTACAAACATTTCTAAATTGGCACCACAAAATCCGCAAGTTATTATAAATTTTTTTCTTATGGTGATAATTAGATGTCTGAAAATTTTTACCTTTACATTTTTTTCCACTTTGATTCTTTCAGTCCGTAAATAAATATAAATAAATTTGAAAACGTGTGGAGTTAAGTAATAAAAAATAAATCACACTTTTTATTTAACCTCAGCGTGTTACAAAGAGCCATATTACATGTCTAATAAGTTGTGTGCAGTGATACAAAAACAGAAAAAAAAGTTGTAAATAATTTTTTTTTTCACTTTTATCACAATAAATACCAAAAATATCATGATCAGATTTTAAGTGCATGTCAAACATCTCAATCATATTAAATATATTATGTTGTGAACTCGTGTGAATAAAACAGCTAAAAGGTATATTCCCAAACATCACATTTCACATTTTTCAGATTTCTTACTGTAAATAATCTTGTATTATTTTATTTCCAATTCCACATTTTTACATTTTATGTTGGTTTATCACTGAATTTCCAAATCAAATCTCTTCATTGAGATGTTTGGCAGTCAACACTGTTAGCTTTTATTTATTCCTGACAGTTTTCAGTAAAACTTGTTTATGGTTTACATTTGTATGATGAAATTAAGAAATGTTGACTATAACACTAAATATAATCTACTTTTGGCTTTGAAATCTATTTGGAAATGTTGGAAAATGTTATTCTGCTTTTGTCGAAATGCAGAATAACTTAAATAGAAACACTTTAAATATAAACCTAATATTATTTCTTTTTTAATTTGGGATTTATTGCTCGTTGGATGACTAACATCCACAGCTTCCTCAGCGGGATCATAACAGATTCCTTCAATTTGTAACTAAATTGTCAATCATGGTAAATGATGAAGTTTTTCTGATGTAAACACATTCGTGCAAACGGTTGCACCTCCAGTGTCAGCAAACAATTTACACATTTTCCTCAGATTCCCTTCTTTCATGAGAACACATGCAGCTAAATAAATCAAAGCTCGGCATTGTAAATAAAGAATTTAATGACGTTTCACAGAAAAACGAAGTGGGAACTAATCAGCATATTCACAAATATAAGTAGGAAACGAGGCATGGCTCAGATTGTTATGTAAAACCGACTTTACTGAGATTTACATCATGTTATTATTTATTTCCTCATCAGAAACATGAATGAAGTATTGCTTTGATTCTTTCATGCGTGTTTGGGGAATCCGTTAATCTCCATGGCAACCATTCAGCTGTGCAAAACGCCTGGGTGGACTTAGCCCCGCCTCCGAGGCGCAGCTCCTCATCTCAGCTGCAGTTTCCAAACTACTCCTTCAGACTAGCCAGCAGCAATTAGTAAACACCTGGTGGAACTGCACTTTATTCTTATTTGAGCACAAATTTTGCTTAGTCTAGAGCACTAGGCTTATTTAGCGAAAGAAAAATAAAACATTTTATACTTAATAACAATTGTCTGAATGTTGCAGCAGAAATCGAGACTCCTCCGAGCAGGCAACGTTTTTCCAATCTTCTATTGTCCAATTTTGGTGAGCCTGTTCCTGTTCTTAGCTGACAGGAGCGGCACCCGGTCTGGTCTTCTGCTGCTGTAGCCCAGCCGCCTCAAGGTTTGGCGTGTGGTGCATTCAGAGATGCTCTTTTGCAGACCTCGGTTGTAACGAGTGGTTATTTGAGTTGCTGTTCTATCAGTCTGGCCATTCTCCTCTGGCATCAACAAGGCGTTTGCGCCTACAGAACTGCTGCTAACTGGATATGTTCTCTTTTTCCGACCAGTCTCTGTAAACCCTAGCAAACTGCTGGTCTACTGGATCCAGTAGACCAGGCCAGCCTGTATGGCACCAACAACCACCATGCCACATTCAAAGTAACTTAAATCGCGTTTCTTCCCCGTTCTGATGCTCGGTTTGAACTGCAGCAGATCGTCTTGGCTATGGCTGCATGCCTAAATGGATTGAGCTGTTGGCATGTGATTGGCTGATTCCACATTTACGTTAATGAACATGTGGGCCGGTGGGTCTATACATAATAAGAAATGCATGGGAAATAAATGACACTGCCCCTTTAAAAACACTAATACACAACCAGGAGGAGCCGAGAATGAAGTCATCAGCCCTGCAATTAATCGACGAGCCGACATGTCTCTACAACAACAATAATCAATGGCACTGTCTTTGATAATTACTCAAACATTCACAGCCCAGCGGAAAGAACAGACCAAATGCTCTGGCCTGATTGAGCGCAGAATGAACCTCCTTCGTTTCGTCTTTATCTCCGGGATAAAGAGCACAAGCAGGAACAGATTAATTGTTCTGAGTGTTAATTTGCCGCCTGCCCCCTGAGAGCTACCAGTCTCCATTGATTAAAATTAGCCTGTGTCCCGTGTCTGTTCTCTGTTCATTTAACTGGGTGAAGGATGGAACCAGTTGTCTTGTCCTCCACTCCTTTTTATTCCTCTTCTCTGTTTGCTTTCTCTCTCTCTCTCGTAAACTCTGCCGTTTGCCAATGGCCGAGCTCCTAAATCAAGCTGTTTCCAAGCTGTCTCCTCGGGCAGCAGTGTGTGTTTGTGTCTGTGTGCACACCCATTTCATGTGCATTATTCGCTGCCAGTGTTTTGTTTTGGTTTATTAATCCTGACTGTTATATAGGTCAATATTACATGGTACAAATAGGAAAATAATAAAGCACCGGCTCTCCTCGCCGAGCTCCAGCCGCCTTTCGGTGTTTATAATTTATCTGTGCCCAGTTAATTTTGCGCCGACTGAGACTTTGTGCAGGCATGCTCAGATGGATGTCGGAAGGATGTCAGCGCCTGGCATTTTCTGTCACATGTGCCCTTTTCAAATTTGAGCTACAGTGTAATACAGGCCTCATTGAGAATGATCATTTAAAGTAGGAAGAGCTGAAAAATGGCTCAAACTTCAGGGATCTTTGTGAACTTAACAGATGGGCGACGTTTTTACCATCAATCTTTTTCAGATAAACTTCATGGACATAAGAAGACGCAACAAGAAAACATTAGCATCATATTAGCACCCGATGCTAGTTCTAGAGCGTTACTGGTTCTCACCAAGCACCATGTCAATAGAAACTTGTGCAAACATTTGAACTCCAACTTATGTACTAATAAGAAAACTATGAATGTGTGCTGCTCTGTGCAAAGGAAGTCTTTTAGAAATAGTAAAAACTAGAACAATCAAGACGACTTTTATGCAAAATTTACATTTTGCACATTTTTGTGCTTCTATTTGTGTCTCTACTGCTTCTAAAAACAAGCCAGGCAACATCTGTTGACAATAAGTTCACGTTTTCTGGTGACTGGAAGATGAGAGGTTTCAAAAACCTCCCGATTGTTAAGTCACATTCGAATGCTGCACGCTGCAACGTTACCTAGCAACCCAAGCTAAATGCAGCCCGTTACCTAGCAACCCAAGCAGAGTTCCAGTTCATTTGGTCAGCTGGTTTTAAAAGACAACCGTTTTGTTTTTGACTTACCATCGAGAAACCACTTGCTGCATTCTTGTTGATTGTGCAGGAGGCTCTACTAATGCTTTTCAAAGAGGTACAGTTGGATAATTGTGCATCTGTCGGCAGCCATTTTTATGTGAGTGTAAATGTTCAGTGGGGGGGGAAAGGGTGGCCAGCAGCAGCTTATTACCTAAGAACATGAATTTTGTGCATAAAATGTAATGAAGATGTTTAGTAGAGACACTTATTGATCTCAGTTGTAAAACAAAATACGATTTGAAGTGGCGTCCATTCCTTTCTGCAAAGTTTTACAAACCAGTGTGCCGCTAACTGTCCTAATTAAAGTGTTTTTGGAAGAATTGATTGATTTTGTGTATAAGAGGTTTCTTCTTCACTAGTTTTCTTTGTACTCTGAAATTCCGATCTTGTATTTTTGTAGAGTATAATAATCAAACGGCTATACACAGTAATAAAGTGAACTAAATCCGTATTGTTTTGATTTTCATTCCAATTAGGATGCCAAAACATGTGCATCACTTTTCAAATATACATTATAAAATGTCAGACTTAAACATGTTAAATCTAATAAAAGTATAGAAGATGAAAGCATCAATCTGTGAAGCCTGGGGCTCGAAGTGGATATGGGTGAAGAGCAGAGTCTGCACAACAAAGGAAGAAAGGCAAAGGTGGACTGAGGAAAGTCACGGACAGAACATTAGTCACACTTTCAGTGAGCCATGGCGACACACACTTAGTGCTGTGACATGAACTGTGTTAGGGCAGCAGACAGTCAGCGGAGGAAACCACCAGGGATACTGATGCTCCCGCTCTGAACCGGGAGAATTGAAGGTTAGAACACCGAGTGAAACCCGACGGTTGTTCAATTTGGTGTGTGGACTTCAGGTCAGAGCCGACGCCTGTGTGATTTCTGTTCATCTACGACCCACGGCAAAGAATCATCAGCGTTTCCTCACACTCAGATGTGAATCAATTGGAAAAATCACAAGGAAAATTACAGAAACACGATGCTGAGCCTCAACTTTGATGTTTGAGATTCGGAAATTCACTGAGGTTTTCACAAGTTTAAACTTTTACCAGTTTGTAATCGTAAACAAACATTCAAACAGGGAAAATAACTAATATTCACAATGGATTTCTGCTGTTAACAGTTTTTCTTAAGCACAGCAGCAATTCTCAAAGGATGACCTTACCTGAAGCTAAGATGGTTTTAATGTTTTAAATGATTTAACGATCATGGGAATTTAAATCTTCTCAATATTGTGGATGAAAACTGATCACTCAGTTAACTGACATTTAGGAAACGTCAATTGTTCAAATGGACCATTTATGCACCCAACTATTTCATCCACAGCCAAATGGAAGAGGATTTAGTGCCACTGAAAAAAATTAATTAAAAATTCTGATTTTAATCCTTTTTTTTCTCAGAATTCTTTCCTTTTCTCAAATTTCTCACTTTTTTCTCATGATTCTGACTTTTTCAGACTTCTCTTTTTTCCCCTCAAAATTCAATTTTTTCCTCAGAATTATAATTTTTTTTCTCAAAATACATTTTATTTCTCAGAATTCAAGGATGAAATTCAGAATTCTGAGAAAAAAATAGTTGGAATTGAAACTCACAAATTACTTAGAGGATCCAATTTTCAAATTGACAGGCTCCTGAACAACAAAACTCCCTGAGCGGGGAAACAAAACCTAGTTACAATTAGTTTAATCATTATTAAAATACATATTCAACTAGGTCATAAATAAAACACCGGGGGAAACATTACATTTTCTACACTTGATAATTAAAGCTGAAATACAAATTGGATGTTTTCTTACTTTTATTTTTTGCATAAATGTTGTAAATATCGTGAACACTAGATGGCATCAAGACTCAAAACATTATGTTGACTTGGGAGTTTATACACAGTAAACAACAGTTTACAGCTATTTATTTACAGCTAATTATAAAGATTTCTAGATATTTAATCACATGCCACATTATATATAGTAAACTTATAATTCGAAACACTAAAGCAGATTCTCCTTTGCACTGCAAAAACATACAATATGTGACAAAACTAACTTAGTAACTTTTAAGCAAGATATAAGAGTTTGTTTTAAGCAAATAATTTCTTATTATTGATGAAAAATCACTATTTCCATTAGCAGATTATTTCACTTATGACAGGAAAAATGTCTTGCTATAAGTAAAATAATCTACTTTTTCATCAATAATTGACTTAAAGAAAGTTCTTATGTCTTATTGAAAAGATACTTGTTAGTTTTGTCTTATTTAAAATGTACTAAGATATTTGCACTACAAACTAGACCAATATTAATTAAGATTTTGTGTTTTTGCAGTGTTTGGAGATCCTCCTCATTAACTCTCTGATGTTTTACGAACATCTTCAAATTTGTTCAGGAATCTGCTAACATCTAAAATACAACAACTCTTTTATTTTTGTTCCTCTTTAGAGGCAAAAACTAACATTTTACCTCTGGGTCAGTTTCACCTGCTAACACTGTGACCCAGCTTGGTTTTAAAGCTTCGATTCAAACCGTAAAATCTGGTAATTACTCCATCTTAGTGGTTCTCCTTCTCTCAGCCAACATGATTGTGAAAATATAAGACATGAAAAATGAGAGTTGATTTAGTGTTGGCGCTGATGTTGAATAAAGGACCCAGTAAACCTTCACTAAGAGGTTTCTTATTTAGACTTGAGTGCTTGGAGGTCTGGTGAGGCAGATAGGACCGCTGCTATTGTTCACATTACAACCCTAATTAGGCCGAGCATTGTGTGTGAGGAACCTGAGAGGCCTGCTTGGTGTGTGTGGACAGACGGATGTGTGAGTTGTTTGTGTGTTGGTGGGATATTGAGAGTGACAGCTGAATGTCACCACCGGCACACTCCGCTTCCCTCCCTGTTTGGCTTTGGACCGGCTGTGTGAACGGCGGGCGGACGGCCAAACTGAAACACATATTTCTGCATCTCTGATGTCGTGGAGACGACGACGACTGACTGGAAGCCTTTTTTATTTAACGTTAAAGTGAGACTTCTCTAAATATCACCACTTCGGACTTTAAACATGTCATCTAAAAATCTGAAATAAAAGGGATTTTAGGTTGGATTCACACCAGCTCTGTTTAATTCACTTTAGTCAAACTTCAGTTTGTTTTTGGAGAAGTGTGAATGCACAAGTTAACTTTTTTCACTTATATGTGAAAAAAGTTAAATAACCCCAACCCTAACCCTCCAACAATAAAATCAAATATTAATTGTTTGTATAGTTTTATGGTTTTAATAAAGAAACATCTCTACCAAGTGGATTTTTCCTTTCATCACAATATGCGCCAGTTTGAAACTGGAAGATGAACCATTTGAAATGAGATTTTCCTGAAGTTAACGAAGAGTGACCAAAGTTTGAAAACCAAACGCTGAAGTTTGAGAAGCAAACACTGAAGTGAAAATCGAAGCAGAAGAATTTTGAAAGTTTCAAGCTGTGCCAAAAAAATCGCAGATTATTGGAAGAAAACGTTATTGGCGGTAATCCTTCAGGAATCTAATCGCTCAAGCTGAGACGTTTTTCTGTCTGTGGGAACCACAAAATGATTCTACTTCAATCTTCTGCTTTGTTTACTTGATGAAAAATGTTTCCACATCAAGAGCCCAGGAATGGAAAACTGTACGAGTCAAAGGGATAGGCTTGGTTAACTTTACGCAGCGCATGCACACACACACGCACACACACACACGCCTCCTGCCGGTAATGAAGCAGATAATAAGCTACTTCACGCTCTGCTGTAGCAAACCCAAAATCAAAACACTGTTGATTTAAGAATCAAAATGTGTGCACTCATGGGTTTTTCATCTTCCATGCTCTGTGGCAGTGATGATGATGTAGAGCTTCACTATGTGAGAGTGTGTGTGCGCTTTGTGCTGTATATCAAAGCCTAAGGAGCAGGCGGCTGTCTGGCGAGGCGGCGTTGAGAATCCATTCCTCGTGCCTCCCACATCATTTCAGCTCTCCTTGTTTCCAAGAAATGATTCTCTGACTTTGACACCAATGTCATCACTAAAAGACTTTCTGCAGAATTTTGCAAGTTGTGGAGAAACAACAAAGACGTAAACAAACCGTGCTAATGGGACGAAAGTGGAGCGAAAACATCAAAACAACGTATGAATTTCCAACAAATGAAAAGTCTGTTTAGTTTTTACCCTGAAGTTTCATGCCTTGACCTATTTAACGTGAGAAAACAAAACAAATCAATAAAGATCTGAAAGGTGGGTCTATTTTCTTTTAAACAAATATAAGAACTGCATGAACTCATGTTGTGGGGTGGCAGACTTTTGTGACACAGTGATGATTAACTTCAAAACTTTTTCAACTTTCAGTATTAAATACATACAGATGACTACTATGTACACTAAAAAATATATATATTATGACTTTAAACTCATAATGCTAAGAAAAAAAGTCCAAGTTCTTGATTTAAAGTCAGAATTCAAGCTACCTTACACTTGAAATGAGACAAAACTAACTTAGAAGTAAAATTTCTGCAAGAAATTGGAGCTTTTTTTGAATGGATAATTCCTTAATATTGATGAAAGTACTATTATTTCACTTATAACATGGGAACAATGTCTTGTTATAAGTGAAATAATCTGCCAGTGGAACTAGAACTTGGTTGCTAGGTGACAGGCTGGCGTTGCTAGGTAACGGCGCCAGTGGAACTTTTTAAAATCAATATTAATGAATTACTGACTTAAACAAGCTCCTATCTTGCTGAAATGTTGCTTGTGATTTAATTTTGTCTTATTTCAAGCGTGCTAAGATATTTTTTTTTACCAGAAACTAGACCAAAAATACTTGGCGAGGTTTTGTGTTTGCAGTGTTCAGGGTTAAAACCCTACTGCTTAGTTTATACAGGGCATTGTTGTCACTTGTGGAAAATAATCATAACTTTTCTGCAATTCCTGCATTCTTAAAAAAATATAGCTTTTATGTCACTTTTATGTTGTATTTTCTTAACTGTTTACCTTCGTATGTTTATAATTACATACATTTTGTTTTTGTACTTTGTACTGCTAGCATGGGTTTGTCAACTCACTTAAGCAACAAAGTTAAAAAAAAAGGTTTTTATCCTTAGACATTTATATAAAAGTAATGTTATATTTTATCTGGAAATTAAATAATTATTGCTTTCTTTTTCTACCACAATAGTTTAAATAGTTTGATGTTGTGAGAGTAAAATGTTCAGGTCCTTTTAGCTTGTTTTGTACAGCAAAACATCACAGATCTTCTTTAAACTGTTGTGTGTGACTGCTGTTTCCATCCCTAACACTTCCACATTTTGACTTTTTTTTTTTAAAAAGTTCACAGTGAAGCAACAGCTTAAACGCTAGCTTAAAAGCAATTCAAGATAATTACCTGCACAAAACGTTATCTGAATATAACTGATGTACATCAAAAAATATATATTCTTATTTGAACTCACATCAGACGGAGAGTTCACAGTTTTCTATAAGTTTTTTTTTTTTGCTGCATCTGTAGTCTACAATTATTTTAAAAAACAAAAAAAAACATGGAGGTATTTTGTACTCCCTTAATGTTTCACATAGGCTTTTGATATTGTATCAAATATGGATATCAAAGATTTTTATAACAAAAGAAACCCTCCTGTGTCTTTTCTTGTCAGGAAGAAAAATAGAGTTTGATGTCAAAAATTCCCTTAGATGTTCTCTTGGATGCCACCAAACAAAAAGTTTACACACTCACTTCTGCATGTCAGCGGGGGAAAAGAGACATCTGAAAGCCACAAATTTTCACACAAAATAGAGAAAATATCTCGCGTGTTGGATGTCTTCATTTCATCTTAGATATAAGAAATACACAAATAAAGAGATCTATTAGAGAAGCCTGGGCCGGTTCTGTTTTAATGCATCCTCCGCATGTCAGTTTGTAAGAAGGGCATCTTCCCGCTTCTATTTCTACCCGGTCTCAACGTCTCTATGAATATCTTTCCATCCCGTCAGTCTTTTAGAGACGCTGACACCGCGCTCGTGTTGGATCACCGCGCTGTGAACTACAAAACGTGGATGTTTCCTTTTTTTGGCATCATACCAGTTAGGATGAGTCAACAACATGCCGTGTATTTAAAAGATGTGGTCACATATACAATAAAAAATCCTCTATTTATCATTACTGCCGCTTAAATGTTAAGTATTCTTTTGAATAAAACTCAATTAAAAGAAACTACATAATTGGAAATATGTAAGTACATTTCTACTAAAATGTTATATAAAAATATGAGTGTTTTTCAAAGTGGGAGCCATCAGGGGCCGGTAGAGGGGCCTCCGAAACCTTCAGGGGATGAGAAAAAAAGCAAAAACAAAATTGTACCTAATCCATTTTTAATCATAATTTCTGTTTTAGTAATAAAATGTAATGTTCATCAAGCAGTTTTGCTTCTCAAACTAGCATAGCATTGCATAGCATAGTGTGGCTAACTAAAATTAGAAGGTATGATGCTAAACAAATGTAAAAAAAAAAAAAAAAGAAAAAAGGAATTTGTTACTTCTTTATGTATTTTGTTGGATGTGGGTTTGCATAGAGGGCCCAGTTCAGAAGCTAATGCTGCTTGGGGGCCATGATATGGAAAAGTTTGTGAAGCCCTGGTCTACGATGCTTAAAACCTGCTCTGTATGGCAGTGACATGCGGTGAGGTTCATAGCTGGTGAGGTCGCAGTGGATTTCAAATATGGAATCGATATTCACATGCGAGGTGTCATAAGAGCAGGATAACATAACTTTAGCCTGCTAATAAAAGAAATCCTAGCTTTGATCTCATTTAGGCATTTAACAAAGGAGTGTCATGTTTTTTTTCATAGGAATAGATGAGACAGTCATCTGCATAACAATGTATAAGGAATTTCCTCAAAACAGAATCCAAGACTAGAAGACAGAGAGAAAAGAAGGGGTTCAAGTAAAGAACCCTGAGGCACCTCACAGTAAAAAGAGACTATAAATGATACACACTTGTTAATGCTGACACAAAAAGTTCTATATCTGCAGGATATCTGTGCAGTCGGCATTTAAAACACAAATATTGCATGAATTTGAGTTTGTAACCATTTTTAAAAAAGTTTTTCAGACTGTAAAACCTTAAAACTGACAGGAATGTTCTTTTTATGTGAAAAGTTAATAGCTGACCTGTTCATCAGGAAAGTAACAGGCTTCTTCTTGACGCTTTGTAAGATGCTTTAAAAATGTTTTGTAAGATAATGATATTGATCACATTTCGGTATAGAAACAACGTATGGAAATTTGATTTCCTCATTTTCCAGAGTAGGTTTCTAACTCAAACACCTCTTTTTTCTTGCATGAAAGCAACACACTCACCTCTACATCATTTAATTTTTCAATCTTTGAATTCTCTCTGATCTTTTCATCATGATTAAAGAACTGAAATGGCAGAAAAGACGTTCAGTCATCTGGAGTTTGTGTAGGTGGTGTACATGTTCTTGTCTTTGTGGGGTTTTGTGCAGATGAGGTGATGACCATGCAAAGCCCTGTCTGTATCAGTGTGAACAGCTTGATTTTATCTTATCGACATCAAAATCTCGTTCCTCTTTTTGCCTTTTAGAGGAACAAACTGAGATGCTTCAGACACAGTCAGCAGGTGTTGCAAGAGATGTTACTAAGCTCTTTTTCCACAAGGTTTTAATGGTGCAGAGTTGAAAATGGGAACTTTATTTTTTTAATTGTTTACCTATATATATTTTCTTTCCCCAATCGGGAGAGCTGTTTGCATAAAATGAAACCAGTCCTCACTGGAAATTATTATATCACACAGGGATCAAATCAGACTCATAACAGCCAAGCTGACCTCTACATTTTTTAAAATCTAGAGTAATTTAGGGTAATTTTATCACAGCATAAGTCCAGCAGCTGAAGAATATAAATTAGCAAACAGCAAACATGTAAGAGATAAAAATGTGGAGAAGTTTCAAGCAGAAAAAAACAAAATCCTGAGCTGTGCACTGCAAAAACTCAAAATCTTACCAAGTATTCTGTCTAGCTTCTAGTGCAAATATCTTACTAGACTTGAAATAAGAAAATCAATGTACAAGTAACTTTTCATAATAAATAGTAAATATTAGCTCGTTTTAACTCAGTAATTTCTTGATATTGATTTTAAGGAATCAATAGTACTAGCTATGTCTTGTTATAAGTGAAATAACTGAAAGAACTTGATTTTATTTACTTAAAACAAATTGTTATATCTTGCAGAAAAGTCACTTGTAAGCTAACTTTATCTTATTTCAAATGTAGTAAGATATTTGCAACAGAAAATAGATGAAAATTACTTGGTAGGATTTTGTGTTTTTGCAGTGCAAACATGTTGCAGAGCACCGTTCATCTGAAAAATTAAAACAGTTTGTAACAACACGCCGAGAAATGGCCTTCCAGGTAAACCAACAGGCCAAAAAGTGAGTTTCTTCAGCAAAAGCTAAAGGTGGAAGTATTTATTAAAATCACAAATTTAAGTCATGAACTTTCTGGCCTTCTAAAGAATTGGGTAAAATTTCAGTGTTTCAATGTGCAAAGCTGCCAGAGACTTTCCTACAAATAACTTGAAGCTTTATGACAGGCTAAATGTAAAATGACAACACAATGGTCAGACTTATTTATTTTTGCTTATTTTCTTGCCACTCAGCAATTATGCTCCTATATCACATAAGATCCCAATAAGTTCATTTAAATCCTGCTCCTAAAACGTCCCAAAATGTGAAAAATATCAAGCAGAATAAACCATTTTGGAAGGTATTGCATGTAAAAATATCAAGCTGCAGTTAAGATGTACGAGTTAACATGTGAAAATGTGACTCTGACAATGTCATTTGTGGCATTACAGATCATCAGAGGTGTTATCATTATCTGACTGTGCAGAAAACCTCACAGCTGAACAGGCATTAATCAGCAGTTTTTACCATTTACATATGAACAACAAAAATACAGAGAAAATATTGAGTAAGAGTTTCTTACAAAGACAGAACGATACGAGAAACATCAAGAGTTTCCTTTTAAGGAGCTCCAAAGTTTTCAGTTCAAGGCCTTAAAGACGAGGCGACGCCGCCTCACAGCAAGGACTGAAAATAAAGCAACTTCTCTAAAACATCAAATGCACATGTGAAAAGGTTTTTTTTGCAACTTCAAAAAAGTATCATAGTGACGATCCTTTGTTCAAGAGTCATTTTACACTCTTTAGGTTTTATGTAAAGGTTTTTGAATATACTAGAAACTACTGCAGTAGAGAATTAAACAATAATTTTATAAAAAGCAGAATAGATGTCTCTAAAACCTTTTGCTAAAAAAAAATCACAGTGAAAACAGTCTTCACTGCAAAACCACAAAATCTTACCAAGTATTTTTGGTCTAGTTTCCAATGCAAATATCTTTGTATAATTAAAACAAGACAAATCAAACTTAAAAGTAATTTATCAGGAAAGAATATAAGCTTGTTTTAGGTCAACAATTCCTTAATATTTTCACTAATATTAACAAGACGTTTTCCCCACATGTGAAATAATATGCCTCCGGAATTAGTAATTCTTATCAATATTAAGGAATTATTGGTACCACTTACAGATAAATAAATAGTTCATAGATATGCTATTAATTAATCTATAAGCACGTTATAAATCATTAATAACTGTTTAGTTTGAATTAATTAAAGTTGAGAAGGAGACAAAACCTTGTGGTTTCTTGCCAAATCATGAGCCAGATCTGTTCACTCATATATTCTAATATTTAGTCTAGCGTTGTTAAGACTAAAAAGTTCACAACATTTGTAAACATAATTTTTTAGCATATAGTCTCATTTTCTACCTTACTTAAAGCACAATAAAAAGCTAATGATCTATAAAGTGTTTATAGATGAACTGATAACATATTTATTAGACATTTGTAGGGTGAGCCTTACTGTAAAGTGGCACCGAATTATTTACTTAAAATAGACTCCTGTAGCAAAGATACAGCTTAGTGCAAAAATACTTGGTAAGATTCTGTATCTTTGTTGAAAAAACTGTGGAGAATAATTCTGACAAAGGCTTTTTTTACAGTGCTGTATGACTTCCAGTGTTTTCATGGCGAGCAGACATTTTGATAGGTTGTTGTTGCCACACTTTGTAAGTAGGTGTTACTAAACCCTGACCAAATGGGGCAAAAGCAGAAGGTTAGTTTTTAAAACTTGTCTTTTTTTGTACCTTGCGTTGCACCTTCATTAGTAAGCAAACCAGGATTACTTCCACTGTGAACCAATGTGTCAGTGAACTGACACCAAGCTGAAGTTTGTGCCAGTCTGACGGAGCACAAGGGCTTTGGCATCATGAGATGGTAGCGAAACAAGAAGTTAGAAAGACGGCAATATGTAGATGATTCATCCAATAACAGTGGTTTCCCTTTTCAGGCAGTTTCCAGTTAGAAGTTTTAAAAGTTCTTTGCAATAAACCATCTGCTCTTCCAGGTTTTAGACTTACTTTCCAAGAAAACCAAACGGGTGAAAATATGACCATGTAAGTCTGTTTTCAGGAATGCTCTGCAACTGAAATGTATTTTGATTTTGCTTAGTTGAAATACAGCATGTATTCTTCAAGATGTTCATAGCCAAACTTTTCCATTTTTTGGCTCAAAAGTCGACAAAAGTCACCAATAAAACCAGCAAGTCATTTCCTAGTTATTTTGTTGAAAATGTCGCTAATGAAAATGCAGTAAATGGTGCATTTCGTTAACAGGCCTGACAGATGTTAACAATAAATTTGAAGTAGGAATGGAAAATATATCAATAATAAATGTCATGCTAAACACATGATCAATGTCGATAATACGTCTGATAGAATATTCTAAATAGCGAATATTCACTGAATTTCTTTCCAGAACTGCACAGCATTCTGGGAGATGTAGGTAGAGGGATGATGTATGTCGCTCAATCTCTAAAGCAAGGTTGGTGGCTTCAACACACTCACTCTTTGGTTACCTAGAAACAACTTGTGCAGTAGCAGTTTCATGATTTCCTACTATTCCTCATCACTGCTTGAAAATAAAAACCAACAGCATGGAGTGAAAACTGGACAAAAGAGGAAAGGTTGACCAAACCACCAGTTTGACAATATTTCAAATATATATATATAAAAAAATAAATAAATCAATAATTAATGATATGTACCGATATTAAATGTTTAAATTGTGATATGTTTTTTCAGGCAGACCATACAGTAGTAGTTACCTAGCAACAACTCATTCACTCACTCTTTGGTTACCTAGCAACAACTTGTGAAGTAACTGACACAGCAGCAGCTTATGGTTTCCCCCTTTTGACTCATAACTGCTTAAAAATAAACTGATGTGGATTGAAAACTACAGATACAACAGGAAAGATCATGCCACCAGTTTTTGTAGTAGCTGAAACAAAAAACAAATGAATAATAATTAGACATCGACTGATATGAAATGCCAATATTGTCATACATGTTTCAGTCATATCATCCACGTCTAGCCTGACTGTCTGCTTTTCCTGCCACCTAAATAATATTTTGCCCAATATTTTGTTGTTATTCCTAAACGTCAGAAAGCAGAACAGTGTCTGACACACATCATTTTGTCCTGTGTTGCGTACATGGCTGTCTCTCTGCGACTGCTCTGCCAGTTTTCTTGGCTCTCGGGAGTCTAGATACCAATCCCTGGCTGTTGAATAATGACCCACAGCGACCTGGCTTTAGCCTAATCCCTACTTGAAAGCTATCCTTCCTCTGATTCATCCCTCCTTAAACCCTCACCAGAGACAGAGGGGTGCATAACAAAACAGTCACAGACTTGTATTAAAGCAGACAGACATAAGGCGTCACATTTGGACCAGAGATTCTGCTGCTTAGTGCGGTATTAATCAGCTTTTCAGGAGTGACATCTATTGTTTTTATTCCTGCAGTGTTTTTCATTTAACAGATTAGCATGAAATTAATAAGTCATCTGCAGTCAATGATCTTAAAAGTCTTCTGGTTTTTGAAAGCCATATTTCTTCTATTTCTTTTGACAGAGTTATTATTTGTACTGTTGATTAAAAGTCAAGAAACTGTTAGTTTTAATATAGTTACACAAAATGCTTTTCTTCAGTCAACTACAAAATTGGCCAATATTTGATGTATACTGATGACTGATTATTTTGTTAGTTATGTTTGTTACTGGTTTCACAATGACTATGATTCTTTTATCACTTTTTTAAAAAAAAAGTTTTTTGATGCAAGCGCTTTGAATTGCCTTGTTGCTGAAATGTACTATATATATAAACTTTATTGATTGAAAATATGCATCTTACTGCACAAAAAGAGAAAATGGAGCTCCAACGTAAGAATAAATGTTACATGTAATTGAATTAAATGCGTTTTGTTCCTTTAGGCCTATTTCACAAAATTTAGACAGATAGTGTTTGTCTAATATGTTTAATTTTTGAAACATAATGCGAGATATAGTTATTATGCAATAGATTTACTTTGGGAAAAAGAACATTAGAAATCCAACCTGACTAGATTTTTGGCTGCTGGCCTATAGTAATGTGAAACCTCACGTTCACCCCTTTTTGCAATGTTGCAAAACATTTCACAATAACAAAATCCACTTTGTTTTGTACGTATGCAAGTATATATAAAAAACAGCTAAGTCCAACAGTAATCAGACTGTTTAGCTGTTCTTCTAGTCACCAGCTTTTTACATGGGAGCCTGAATCAGCAGGAAGGTAAGAACATGATGCTTTCCCCTATAAACATGTTGGGAAAAATAAAAACTGCACATAACAATCTGAGTGAATGACATTAGATTAGTTAGGTGAAAGTTGCATTTAAAATTCAGAAAAAAGAAGATCTTATCAACAGAATTAGATATGTTACCACTTCGCAACTCCTTCTAAAGATTATTATAGTATCCACATTAATATCTATTAAATCTACCATAAAAGTGATTCATAAGTATTTTTCTTAAAATTATAAGTTTTTATGGACTTTAACATCAATCAACCAAAATAAAACGTTTTTAACTTTTTGTGTTTGTCCTCAGCAGGATGAAGTGCACGCTGGTTTTTCTTTTGCCGTCAATGGTTTTCCTGATGGCCCATCCTGCAGAGAGCATTCCTCCCCGTCCTCGTCCCCGTCCTCCTCTTCTTCTACGTCCTCTTCCTCAAACTCATCCTCAAGGATACCCCTTGTAAGGACTGAGCTACAGGGCATAAAAACCTGTCTGCATCAAGATTATTTTTGATATTTTTTCCCACTGTTTGTTCAGTGAGAAATAGTAGTAAACTTAAAAATATGATTAAATACAGTCACTGTATAAGACAAATCACACTTCTTCATGTGACTAAAGACGTGTATTACAAATGGGAATGTTTTTCAAAAGCAGCACTTGATTCTGGAGAGGTGTAATTGCTGTGACACAGTCACAACCTTAAAGTTACCAAACAAGTAATAATAAAATAGTTCTTACCGTCAATTTAATAGTGATGACAATATAATACCCGATGAACCTTTAAGTCTATCCTTGTTCATCTCGTCGCATTATTTAAAACCTTTCAGAGAAATTCTTAATTCAATGTGTAGAAATTATTGTGATATGTCACATTGTGCTAATATTTGACTTTATATTTATTAGTTCTGGAAGTTATATACTCTAACATGTTTTTTTCTCCACTAGATATGCAGACTTCAGGTTGAGAGGAGTAGGTTTCCAAGGAGACAAGGACCAGCAGGACCAACGCCTGTTGCAATTAAACTCTGAACAAGAACGTCTTGATTAGACAATTGGATTATTTTGCAAAACACAAAATAATCTGATGAAGAATAATATATAAAGTTCATTGGTTTTGTCTGAAATTGCTGGAAGGTCAATAAATCCAGAATATCGCACAAATTTCTATTTCTTTGGTTACTACTTTACACTTAATTATGTCAGTGTAAAACATAAATTTTCAAAGAGTTTAAATATATTGACATGGAACATTTTATCTTAGAGCATGTTCAAGTGTTTTCCATTAGCATATAAAGATCCATAAACCTAGTTTGGTTAGTCACTGATTGTGTGTTTCATTCCTGAACTCAAATAAATCTGATTTTCTTCAAACTTTGCTGTTTTGTCATATTAACAAAGGAGTGACTAAATGTTGATGTGAGGATATTGAGGTGTGAGTGTATTTTATTTATGGAAATTGGGCAATGTTAACTTCTACAAAAGTTTCCCAATAGTTGCGTTTCCATTTACTATATAATTACACAAATTGGAATTATGAAGATAAATTTACTTAATGGAAATGCGCCAACTAGAAAGAAACCTCAAGTTTTTTACCTCTAATGTCTCTAATCTTCCGAGCTCTTCAAACAGATGTAATGTAAACAAAATTTCTCATTTGTAATTAATTACTCTGGCAAACTAAAGGTGTGCAGGAATATGAAGCTACAGCTTTTAATTGAGTTACTTTAGTAGAAATAAAAACTGATTTTAAAATGATGTAAAATACTAATAAAATTATCTGTCTTATGACCAAGACAGACTAATCAGCTTTTTCACACATTTTATACTTCGGGAAAATATTGGAAATATAACACCAAATTGATTTATTAATGCAATATTTTCTCTTTAAGGAGACTGTTCCAGCATTAATTAGCGCCTACTTTTAATTTTCCATAATTTCTAATAGCAATAATTTTTTAATATAATTTGAATTTCTCCAGTAATTTTTTCTCAAATAGTTTTTTGGTAATAAACAATTTTCCTCTACCAATATTAATAAAAGAAATATGGAGTAAACTAAGCAACGTGGGCACAACCAAATGAATTGGATTCCTGGTAATTTATAGAAACTAGGCTAGTTCCAACACAAAACTAAATTAAAGCCACTGTGATAGTTTAAGATCATTTTTTAGGTAAATTTTGCATGCATTCTATCATGATCTGTGCGGTGAGAGATGGTGAGGCAGATGCTGTATACCCAGGTAAGATGAATAGTGAGGGTTTTAATGATGAAAATAAAGCACCAAATATAATCCAAAACACAGTCCAAACAATAGTCCAATAGTCCAGGCAGCACAGCTGAACGAAAGCCAGGGCTCAATGCCTGTAGCAACTGGTAAAGAATGGACAGAGAGACAGTCTTGACAGAATAAAGCTAGAACAAAACGACACACGGCAAGGAACAAAGGACACAGGTGGGATTAAATACACTGAGGGTAATCAAGGAAACAAGACACACCTGGGAGTAATCAGGGGGGAAGACAGGACAACACGAAGAGCACAAAGGACAAAACTCCAAATAAACACACAAAGAAACACTGAACATGACACATACACTCAGTTAGACATCATTAGTTCAACATTTCAGCGTCAAGTTGTAACCAAGCAGCCCGTAATAAAAGTAATTCCCTTAGAAGAACCATAAGGACCAATTATAGGAGGTCAAACACATTGGTCCCCATAAAGTCAGTGGTCCTAATACGGTTGATAAATGCACAAAGAAAGGTCCCAACAAACTAATAGAAAACAAAATACTTACACACACAGTCATGTTTTTATGTCTTGTGGGTACTTTATAAAGAAGACGTGTGTAAAGTCCCTTGTGGGGTCTAATCAACTTAGTCCTGCACGTCAGTGACACTTTGATAAAGTCCCTTGTGGGGACTTTACATACATTAGGTACAGCCTAACCCTAACCATCACATACCTAACCGGAAAACAGCATTTCCCCTCATGGGGATCAAGAAAATTGTCCCCACAACCCCAAATTATAGACAGAAACAGGCCCCCACCAGAATATAAAAACCTGCTTCACACACACGCACGCGCACGCGCGCGCACACACACACACACGCACGCACACACGCACACACAGACAAGAGAACAATTTATTGGGTTTTAGCATTGTCAAGTTCTCCACTTACAATGTTGCAAAATGTTGGAGAATTATGAAATCAGCTTAGTTCTGCACGTACATAAAAACAAACACCATTAAACAGATGCTTTTAGGGTCAGTGACACTTTGATCCAACAGTAAACAACTGTGAAGATTCAAAGTCAGAAAGGCAAGATTTAAGTACCTTTCACCTACAGTTTTTAAATATTTATTTGAACAATCTAAGGCAACAAATGTTAGACTAGAATAAATAAGACATTTTTTTTAATTTAGCAGTAGTAATGACTCTGGTTTAGCCTTAATCAGGGATCTACTTTGAAATTGTTTGATGTAGAGGTAAAGCAAGTACTACCAAGCACTTGACCCAGTAAAAAGCATTTTAAAAAAAATCTACATTGAACTATGGTTGTTTTATCTGCAGGATGAGGTGCACTGTGGTCTTTCTGGTGCTCTCCATGGTTGTCATGATGGCTCAACCTGGAGAGGGGATAATCGGATTAATTGGTGGTCTTGTTTCTGGAATTGGCCATGCCATTCATGGCATTTCCAAGTAAGAACTTATTTGATTAATTTGCTTCAATTTCTCCAACTCCTTCACACTGTTTAATGACATACTATAATTAAGAATACAGAGTAATGGAAAACATGTGATATTACTTTCCTTAATATCATTTAAACACAGAGGTGGGAAGAGTACCCAAAAATTGTACTCAAGTAAGAGAAGCAGTACTAAAGTAATACTAAAAAGCATTAGGTAAAAAGCCAACTCAAGTACTGAGTAACCGATCAAATTATCAATCATTTAATATTTGAAAATTACATAATGAGACAGACAATATATAAAGCTGAGTGGAAATTCTGTGCAGCATAGTACAAATACTCCTAAATGTAAACGTTACTCAAGCAGATGATGTAATTGAGTAAATGTAACTAGTTACTACCCAATTCTGACTGAAGATGAACAAAGCTAGTTTTAATTGAAATCCATGAGTCAAATACAAACAGCCATGGATTGAAATTTACTAACTTCAGGCTTCATGGTGTTAGCATGGACATGAAGAATACAATCGGAAAAAATAACTGAACAAAAAAGTACTTAGGAGTTTAAGAAGCCTTTTACTGAAACGTATTTTCCAACAAACCCAAAGAGCTTTAGCAATATCATCTCACTGTATGTATAATTTATGTGCCTTACAATGGCATGTTGTGATTTGGTGCTGTATAGGCAAACTGAACTGGATTAAATGATAATTTGGCAAACTAACCATTTTTTTCTTAACTAGTCTCGTTAAACACAGGAGACATGGAGTGGGCCAAGATGTCCAACAGGAAGTGGACCAAGCAGTCCAGAACCAACAGGACCAGAAGCAGCTCAATAAACTTCTCTTTAAACACAAGTTTGCTCAAAATCGCTTCAACTGAAGAGTATTTTCTGAGCAACTTTGGTTAACAGTGAGTGGAAATACACTCACTGTTAAATATTTCTGGTAGGACACCAGAACTCTAATAAATGTAATTTTATTCAAACTTGGCCTCTATGTCTTATTATTTAGTTTTAAAAAAGGCTGAGCCAGCAGTATTTTAAAGTCAATTTGGGAAAGTTTGTAGTACATTGATTAAAAAATGTGGGGATTTTGTGTGAACTTTGCAGATTTGTGAAAAATCAGGACTAATTGATGTAATTTGGAGTCTAGAGGGACACATAAAAAATTACGGTAGGTGGGCCCGATTTGGCCCCCAAGCCTTGAGTCTGACACGTGATTTAAGACAATGTTCTAAAATCATGCATCAATGTGAACGTAAGCTTTCTAACAAGACAAGATCAAAGATTAAATGTATCAATGATGTTAGGATATTTATACCAATAAATCTGGTCGAACTTTCATCCTTTGTTTGACAGGATGGATGAGGTTTTTCAAGATCTTGATGGGACATTAGTCCTTTTATACTTCAAAAGTTCTTCATGTAAAACCAAATTATGTTGGTGAAAAAAATAATACATTTACCTTCTGCTCTAAAGTTAAACACCAAAAGAACAGTCCAAGTCTGACAAGTCCTAAAGATATATATTCATTGACAATTTGACAGTTTTTACCATTTTACATCTAAATCTAACAGAGAAGTAAATATTCCTGTATATCTTAATACAACAAATAAAGTCAGCTAAAAATAGCAAGGGTCAAAAACTCAAATACATTTATTTGTCAATCTGTTTTCAGTAAAGGCTGTTAGACATTACAACCTCAAATTAATGTCATTCTGCCAAAAATAGGGTGAATATACATTAATCCCAACAGATTATGGTACACTAAATTGCACAGCTAGTTTGAGTTCTATGTCACTCTGCTTTGACTATGGTTATGAACTGGGACTTTAGAAATAGGCAGAACTGAAACACAAACAGGAAGTAGTAAGAAAATCATCTAGATGTTAACAATAATGTAGCATAAATCTGCACAGTCATCGGCCTACAGAAACAAAATGCTCACAATCCAACCGTAAGCGAAGACAGAACAAGATAGACTTCTTTTAGTGTAATTTTTTTTATTGATTCTTAATCAGAAGAAAACACAAGCTCCATTTTTAATGTGTAATTACACTGGTTGTCATTTTTGTGGCTTAAATTAGCTGCATCCTAAAAATAAAGTTGCGGTGAATAAAAACTAAAAGTCATACATGGACATTCTTAGAACCAGAGTTGGGTAGTAACTAGTTACATTTACTTTTTTTTAAATTACTTTTAGGAATATATTTCCTATACTATACTAATTACTTTTACGTGAGTAATTTTATTATGAAGTATTGTTACTCCTATTTGAACAAAATGTTTGGATTCTCTATCCACTCAATGAAAAAAAAACAAAAACATGTTTTAACCAAAATTCACCAGACACAGTCAAACACCTGCAGTTTTTGTTAAAGTTTCATCAGTTTTTTATTTACAGAAACTGATTTGGAAACATTTTCTTTTGCTTGATTTTGTTATTTTTTGTTACTTATATGAATTATTGTCATTTTCATTCTTAAAATACAAAAAATGTACTTAACTTTGTATTTTGATTCATCTAAATGTTTTTTAAACATTAAATGATTGATAATCTGATCAGTTATTCAGTACTTGAGTAGACTTTTTAACCAAATACTTTTTTTCTCTGAGTAATTTCTTGGATGGCTACATTTTACATTTACTTAAGTAAAAATATGTTATTGCTACTCATACTTGAGTGAATATTTTGTGTACTCTGCTTAGAATGAGCCACTAAATGTTCCACATTCAATTGTGGTGTTTCAATCGAATTATCTAAACTGGAGCAAAAGACAGCACATCTTTGACTAGGCAAAGCTGCTTACGTGGATGACATGAAAAAACTCGCCTCGCCCACATGTGAGACAGAATCACTGACCATTGGTGCAACCCTGCAAAGTGTTACCCAATAATAAAATCAATTTAGTTCTGCAAATGTATAAAGAGGCACAAGGCCACTTGTAGTAAGACTTTCTTGTAACTCTCACTCTCAAACAGCCAGGTGTCCCAGAAGCAGTGGAAAGGTGAGAACCAAATATTTTAAAACATCTTAAATGACAAAAGGGAAAACTGTACATATTCTGAGCAGGATAACGTAAGATTTAAAAGTAAAATAACACAAATAAGCTTCCGAAGTGTAACTAGATCAAGAATCAGGTAGGAATTTGACTAACAGTCAATGTTTAACTTCAATGTGTGTAAATGATTTATGATTGGACTAAATTGATGACAATATTTGTGTGCAAATTGGATTTTGTTCCCAAGTGCCTCAATATAACATTTGTTGCAGATTTGCAGTGATGCTCTGGGTATCCTTAAATCAGCATTTTTAAATGTGTGATGTGTTTTTCCTGGCAGGATGAAGGGTGTTGGACTCTTTCTTGTGTTTTCGATGGCGATCCTGATGGCTCAACCTGCAGAGGGATTTCTCCACCATGTCATTCATGGCTTAAGCGCGTAAGGACTGTTTCACAACCACTATAATTAAATAATCTGGTTACTTAAGATCTATTTCAACTAGTGATGTTTTTAGTTGTTGTTAGCAGAACCTTTTCATAGTTTATGCTGACTTGGAGCATTTTCTTCTAGCATATTTGGTAGAAACATGAAAAGCGCAAAGGAGGAAGTTTATAAGCGGAAACTGGACCAGCAGAGGGACCAAGCGGATGAGCAGGACGACCAACAAGACGACCAACAAGACGACCAACGGGACAACCAACAAGACGACCAACAGGACGACCAACAGGACGACCAACAGGAGGATGAACAACTGGATGAGCAGCAGATGGAATAAAATTGTTATTCCTTATTAAAGGAACAATGCTGTGTTTAAATCCAACAGCATTTCTCTTCTTTTACAAAGTATAAACATGACCAAATCTGTATTGGTGATATATTTACAATGAATTTGCTTATAAAATTTGCTTTTTTGGTCATTTTTGGTTGAATAAAAAAAAAATCAATAAATGAGTTTGCTGGTTTTGACTTTATTAATTATTTATTGTTTATTATTATTCATATTAATATCACTCCTATAAATAATAACAACAACAATACTTATTACTTATTAACCCCTTAAAAGTATGAGAAGGGTAAAAATACGACTGATTTGATATAAGATAGAAAAATAGAGAGGATTTTAGTGTTGAATATACAGTCTTTGTGAAAACCTCAGTATGTCCAGATACATTTAAACCATTCATATTTATACACTTAAGTTTACTAATAATATGCAAAACAGTTCATATCATGCAAAAGTGCCAGAACAAAACACTGACCCACTTTTGAGTGACTGAAAATCACTTTTCAACATATTTTCATTTTAGTGGCCAGAAAACAGAACATAAAAAACATGAAAATCTGCAATTCCAATTAATGCATAACATAACTACTACACCAATTAAAGTTTGGAATTGAATATCTGCTTTAAAGTCAGTTGACTTTAAGGCTTTAAAATTTTAAAACTACATGCAGACAATTCATAGAAAGCCCTGAATATAGAAGAAACTGAATGTATTGTAACCAGCACAACCTTCACTCTGCCACATATGCTGTGGGTAAGCTTATGTTGTGAGAAAAAACAGATAATTTCTTAAATGAGATTAGTTTTGCTGTGAAATGTAACCTAATAAAAACTGAAGCACAGCTTGGGGAAGTGATCAAAGAGCAATTTAGATGCTAACAGCAACACGGCTATCACTGCGATGACAAATATCTGTTTCCAGAATCAGTAGAGCAAACAGCAAACTCTGCTCATAATCTGACTGAAATGAAATCAGCAATAAAAAAAGCAACATTTTGTCCTAAAAATGACAAAAGACCCACAAAACAAAGCAAAACTGATTTGCAGGAACACATTGTTTCATCAATGAGTCTGGAAGCAATGAGAGAGACCTACAAATAAAGCCTCAACACCGGCATTTTTTACAGTGTGGTCAAATTGTAGATTGTAATAATCTCTTAGATTGTGCTGACATGGTTTTTCTTCTTCTGGGGTTCTTCGAACTGGACAAAAGTTTTGTTTTCAAATGGTAGCAAACCTTAAAAACATGTAGCTCTTTCTTTTTAACATGAAGTATAAACTTGATCATATTCTAACATACAAACCAACAGGCAGAAATAAAACAAAATGTGTTTTTTTGTAACTTAATCCTGCTAAATGATGTCAACATTTTATTGAGATCTCAGGAAACCAAGGGAACTCATGCAAACATGAAATATTTTAAATAAAAAGGTTTTAAAAAACGAGCTCCATTTTAAATATTACAGATAACTTAATTGAGTTTTTAATTATTTTTTTGCCAAATTATGAGGAAGTAATAAAACAGAAAACACCCTGTTAACCACAGTGAGGCATATCTTTCTACTTCTACAATCCGATTTATGTTGCACAACATAAAGGCAACAAAGTCCAACATAAAGTCTAAACATTCTTAGACAAAACGCTAAAATTAGTTTGCATCTAATTCCTGATTTAAACAGTTTTGGTCAAACGTTTACATGATCATTCTTGTTCTCATTATTATGTTACAAAGCCTCCAGAAATAACTACATAAATATTACCCAACATTTGTTTTATGATTTTTGCTTTTAAAGTTCAATAAGAAAGCTGCAACGTTTCACAGGAAGGGAAGCTGTTGTTGGCTAATAAACCCTTTAGTAGTTTAATTAATGGTCTATTTTATTGAAGACTAGTTTTGCAATGAGGCAAAAGTGTTGCACAATCATGATGTTTTACTATTTTGGCCCATATATAATGATCTCTTCCGCTCATATCTCTTCATGCTGCCTGCTACACAACCACCCTTTGATTTTGATACATTTTAAAGGTAAGAACTAAACATTTTTGTCACATTTATGTGTAAATCATATGTAAATAAACACTGACTGGATCATTTGCATCTCAACGTCCTTTCTGGGTTACTTATTTCAATTAAGAAAACCAGAAAAGGCTTTATTTGGCTGCTTTAATTATTAAATATAAGCTGTGTTTTGAATGAGGAAGACACAAGTAAGCATATACTATGTTTGCATTTTATTAGGAATATAAGTTGAGTAAAGTTTACACCAAATTCAAAATGGACTTAAACTGCAACTTGTTATAAAAACAAACTGGATTTTTAAGTTTGTGTCATGATGAAGCGTAATAATGGCTTTAATAGTAGCTATATTAGTATATTTTACTAATGAAAAAGTTATTTTTTCTCTCCTAGGATGAAGTGCACAAGCATGTTCCTTGTGTTGGCCATGGTCGTCCTGATGGCCCAACCCGGAGAGGGAATCTTTGGACTTCTTATTCATGGAATCACTCAGGCAGTTCATGGCATAAAGAAGTGAGTATTTCTGCTCCACCATGTCTTAAAAAGAGGGAAACATTTTACAACTCTTCAATGCTGATCAATCCAAGCACCCTGAACTTTCTGTATCCCGGTTAGGCTCATCAACGGGAAAGAGAATCTTGCAGAAGAGCAAGCGGACCAGCAGCAGCTCGACAAACGTTTGTTTCAATTCAGACATCAACGGAAGCATTTTGATTAAACCCAAGAGGAAAATCTGGGAATGCTCTCATTCTTGCTTTTAAATATATATCACTAAAAATAAAAAACGCTTGAAAACTGGGTCAAAAATGTTCCTTTAATGCTTCAGAGATCATAGAAATTTGGTCAAAGAACTGTCAACAAATTCAGCACACTGCAGAGTTTTTAACTGCTTTAATAAATAATAATAATATTAAATAAAGGCCTGCGTCTTAGATTTGTGAGCGTCAAACAATTCGGTAACAAACTGTGTTTTTTTTAAAGTGTTTATTGTTTCTGTGGCGGCAAATACACATTATAACTTCAGTAAAGTGAATCAACCCACTGCTGCAGATTTCTGTGTTTACTTCCCTTGAAGTGTGGGGAAAGAAGTTGGGATTATAATCTGTGTCCTACAGTGCTAACCTGTGATTATTTCATTGAAATTGAATTAAATGTCTAATTTAGGGAAAACTTGAGTATTTGTGACTTCAGCAATAATCAAGTGCAAAGCATGCAGGTGCATTTCTGTTTATTTCTAACTTAAATCTTGTTATTGACAAATAGTGTCAGACTTTCAGTATCCAGTTATTAATAGATACTGAGTCAGACGATTAATTTAAAAAGTATTCAATCTTCAAATTATTTAATATTTTACCCCAGTATAGCTTTAACAAACCAATCCATATAAAGAAAATTGTCCTTTTTGACAAAGAAACCACTTTATTAATGCATGTCATGTCACATTTTTACAACGTTCGAACCAAAATACTGAACCTAAAATAAAATATTACTTATATATTCACCCCTTTTAGCGTGACTGACTTAATTCAACAGAGATCCAGTCAATTGGTGTCATTGTGCTCACAATAAGTGAATTGCAGATCATTTAAATACACTCAGTGTATCTGGGTTACTATAATATAAACATTCCCTTCACTGGTTACCATTAAAGCACGAAGACAAAAGAAGACTCCAAGCAAAACCCAGATTAAGACTCAACTACACTGCAAAAACTCAAAACTTTTACCAAATACTTTTTTTTAGCTTGTAGTGCAGAAATCTTAGTTCACTTTAAATAAGACAAAACTAGCTTACAAGTATCTTTTCAGCAAGATAGAGGAACTTGTTTTAAGTAAATAATTCTTTAATATCGATAAAAAATATTTGTTCCACATGCAGATTATTTCACTTTTAACAAGACAATTTTCCTATACTGTAATTGAAATAATCTGCCAGTGGAACTAACATTTTTTCATCAATATTGAAGAATTAATGACTAAAACAAGCACCTGCATTTTGATAAAAAGTCACTTTTGTTCGTTTTTTCTTGTTTTAAGTGTACTAAGGTATTTGCACTAAAACCTAGACAAAAATACTAGATGATATTTTATGTTTTGCAGTGTAAAGTTTGCTATAAGGCATGTGTGAGGCTCTACGGTCAAGTGGAAGAAAATCATTGGGTTCAAAATGTCTCCATGCTGCACCACAAGAACACCCTTCACACTGTGAAGCATAGTGGTGGCAGCATTATGCTGTGGTCATAAATACAGCTAAATATATAGAAATGCTGGAGGACTTTCCATCTGTGAAATATGAGGTGGATGTTCTGGAGTGGCCAAGTCAAAGCCCATACCTGAATCTTTTAGAGAATTTGAGAATAGATTTGAAAATCCACACAGAATCAGTGATGTGATTAGAATCAAACATACATAAAGACTGACTCAAAGATGTGGATATTTATCCAGTCATTTACTTTATTTTAAACAAGTTTAATAAACTGTGTTGCGGTCCTTATGTAGTTATAAACCATGGATCAGGTTGAGGCTTTTAATGGTTAAAGAAAGTCTTGGAGATGTGTGTTAAGAGCAGTTGTAATGATGGCAGAGCATTATGACGATCACTTGGGTATCACATAGGAATGTGATCAGTACTTTTAGAAATTTTAAATTTGTTTGTGACTGGTGTGTTTAAGCCTTGTCTAAACTCGTTTTCGTCTTTGATGGCGAGCGTCCGGTGGGCAGCAAACGGACCTGTTCGAGCTTCAAGTTCAGTGGAAGGAAAAAGTGTGCTCTGAGTCTGGTTGTGCCTGTGAGATGAACGTTCTGGTGGAGGAGTTTGCCCTTGTGGTGTTTGAATCCCTTACGTGTATGTTACTGGCGTTGTTGTGGGTGTGACTCTCCATGTTTTGTTGGTCACTATGTGATGAGGAGAATCCTGGAGCAATTCTGTAAAGCAGTGACGTGATCTTTTGGTGTCGGCTCACTATTGGTTGACGCCCTTTTGGTGTTGCTGGCTGAGAGACAGCAGTAACTTTGAGTATGGTGCTGGACCATGCTAAGGGTGATAATGTTGTGGGTATCGCTCTCCATATTGTCGGTCACATGTTTGCTTACCTGACTTGTGTAGCAACTGTAACACTTATGGGCAAGGCAGCTAACTGCAGCTACAAAAGCAGCATCAGAAGAGTGTCCTTTTAAAGGGTCTGAGGTGTAAAAAAAAACAGGAAACCTTGCTTTTGGTGTATATATATTAAGTGATTTGAATAAAAACAGACAATTAAAACAGCACAATGAGAGACAATATAATTGACTCAGAATAAATTAATTCCAAAATCATAAAGTCCTAGCTCGCCGTCTTCAGATCCAGATGAGGATCTGATCCGACAGGGGGAAAAAACCCGACCTTCTCAAAGAGAGTGGGGCGTACTTAGCCACAATCAGCTCTGACAGAATCCCGGTGACGGTCCAGGTAAGCACCGCCAATAATTCAGGCAATGAAATCAGTGGGTTCAAAGATTTGGATGAATTTGTGAGGAAGACGCCACAAACACAGTGGAAACAAGTGAGGATCTTTAAACTGCTTTAAAGAAGCTGGCAGAGTTTGGGGCAACACAGCAAGTGGGCCCGCAAAAATAAAAGTAGTAAAAACGGTGATTGAGGCAGTTGCATTGCATCAATGACCTGGAATCTCAGGTCATCGAGCCAAAGTTGTGAAAACATATCTTCTCATGGTGAAGCGCAAAATGATTCGCTAGTCTCAACACATTAGGCGGTTCTAACACCGCATATGCATACAGCAGAAAGGACAGCGGTACCTATTGAATCTATTTACATCAGATCAGGTCCTGTAAGTAATGTGTCAAACAAACCAAAATGTTTGGAAAAACCTGTTCCCCTCCCCATCTGGGGGGGAGCACTGCACCAAGAACTGGAGAAAACAACACAAAAGCCTCTAAAGAAGACAGTGTGAGCAACTTCGCTTTTCACAAAATGTAAATAAAAATGGAGTAACATAAGTTTTTAGTGGTTGTAGGATTTCTTTTTAGTCTTTGGCAAAAGACCAGGCGGTGTAGTTCACTTCCTGGTTTTGGAGCGGTCTCCGGGCAGCTTGGCATTCACAAATTCATTTCTACTGAAATGCAGCAGAGTTCACTTCAACTGAACTGAGCCAAAGGTTTGTAGATGGACCAGAGTTTGTTTTTTTGGTCCGTATCAGAGTTCAATTCACGCAAACCAAGCGAACCAAACTTTTTAGACAAATAAACAAGTGTTCAGTGGACTAAATAAGACTGGTGTGATTTCACTTTAAAGGTTTTACATGATCAGTGTTGAACCAATTGTACAATTAGTTTGCAACAAGTCAATCCCAAATTGACTTGTGATCTTGTCTTTCGCAGAATGAGGTGCAGTGTGGCCTTTTTTGTGCTGTCCGTGACTGTCCTTGTGGCTCAACCTGGAGAAGGTTTTTTATCCCTCATCCCTGGCATCATCAAAGGTGTTGGTCATGGTAGAAATGGCCTTGCTAAGTAAGGACTCAATATGCTAATTTAGTCATTTTTAAAATGCATTTGAAAACATATCAGACTCCCTAAGAATGAGGTACATTTGTTTTAAATACCAGTTGCAACTTCCTTTTCTTATTGTGATACATCTAATTTTATCAAACCAGGCTCATCCATGGGCCAGGAGGGAAGGAAGTACAAGCAGACCAGCAGGAAGCGGACCAGCAGCAACTGGCCCAGCAGGAAGCGGACCAGCAGCAACTTAACAAGCGTTCCTTTAAGTACGAGGCTGTAAAACATCGTATTGCTTAGACTCAGTGGGCAAATCTGAGAATGCTTTCAAGCTTGTACTAATTCTATAAGTAGACTTGTCTATAACCTGGAGAATCCTTTCTTGAAAATGTTTTCTTTGCTAAAAATGAAGTTGATCAGTTTGGCTCTAGGCCTGTTGAACAATAAATCTATGCAGCAGCATATTGAAACCTATGTGTTTTACTTGAAAGAAGCCGAGTATATTAATAGGTCAGCTTTAAAGGATACAGATTTTTGGTACTATAATCACTTAGACTTTTAAGTTTGTTTTTTATTTTAATCAACTGTCTTGCCCAGCAGCTTAACTTTGCTAAAGTAGGTTTGTTTGTCCTCTAGTGTCAGAAAGGGATTTAATCTTCAGGAAGGGTAAACAATTTAACTTTTTCTGCTGTTACTACTAAAATGTGACCTATTGTTCTTCCATTAATTTATTAGTATTGGTCTTTTGCTAATATAAAACATGTTCATTGCATATTTTGCACAAAATCATTTTTAGATAATGAGATTTTAGTTCTGATTATATAAAGCTTCTTTCAGAATGAGATGTTTTACAGTGTACCGTCACTTTAAATCCTAATAAGCCGCTGCTGGCCACGTCCGCAACTCTACGTTTACACTCGCATGTGAAAATGGCTCCAAACAAATGCGGAGTAATATAACCGTACATAGTTGTACAAATGTGCTGGCGCTCCGCTTGGGTTGCTAAGTAACGGGCAGAATTCTGCTACGGTTGCTAGGTAACGGGCGGGGCTTTGCTGCAGTTACTAGGTGAGAGGTCGTGCCTGGTGATTTGTGACATTTGGAGGTTTTTGAAACGACTCATTTTCCAGAGACCAAATAAACATGAACGTATTCCCAAAACAAAGCATGATGGTAAAACCTTGAATCTCATTAATATCTTTAAATGTTTAGCAGCACAAACACCTAGCATACATTTTGCAAGTTTTAAAGAAGATGAGATGATTTTCCAGGTTCCAGTGAGGCTGGAATAAAAATAAAAAAAATTGCAGATAAGACAAAAAAAAAAAAAAAAAACACACCAATGTGATCATTTAAAAAAACATATTTCTACTTATCATAAATGGTTGACAATTCCTGTTGCCAAAGGTGAAAATCAGGTTTATTGGGCGACTTTTCTTCTTTAAGAAGTGAAATTATCACTTAAAAACTGATTATTGTAAATACTCGTTTCTTGGTCTTATATTAAAACTAGATTTATGTTCAGTAACAATAATGTGACAAGGAATTAAAAATAGAACATAAACATCAAAACGGAACAACTCCGTTATAAAGACGGCCTGAATTCAGTTTGATATTAAGAAATAGGGCTTCTGTCTGATGCAACTTCTCGTTGCATATTTTAATAAAAACAACACACTGTCTGGCCCACATGCCACACCAGGTCTTTCCCCACCATGCTGTAATATTTTGGATAGTTTCACAATATGATAATCGACTCATTGTCAGATATATAAGTAGAGAGGGGCAACAGTCGACCAGACCATCGGTTACCAACGTTGGTGAAACCCTCGACTGTCGGCTACAGAGCAGCTTTTCAACGCCTACAAGAAAGGTGAGAAATAAATAAATATAATGTGTATTATAGTATATATCATGTGTCTTTGGGCAATATTAGTTTGTTTTCAACTGAGTTTTTTCCTTTAGCAAGATGAAGTTGGCTGTGGTCTTCCTGGTGCTGTCCATGGTTGTGCTTATGGCTGAACCTGGAGAAGGGTTTTTCAAACATATATTTAGACATGTTGCGCGACGATGCATCTGGTAAGATTTTTAAGTTCTTGATAACATTTAAAAATTCTTAAGTGAACTAAAAGTCAAATTGCTAAATTATACCACANAGCAACTGGACCAGCAGCAACTGGACCAGCAGGACCTGGACCAGCAGCAACTGGACCAGCAGGACCTGGACCAGCAGGACCTGGACAAGCTGGTCGAAGACGAGCTGCAAATGCAAAAACGTTCCTTTCAGGAACAGAAGGCTTTGCAGCGTCATTAGGCAACGATCCAAATATAATTTGGGTCAGATTGCCCGACCTGTTCACAAATTAAACATACATTTTGCTTTTCCTGAAGGATTTTTGCTGAATTAATTTTGATGCAGTTAATAAATAAAAAATGGCTTGGCAGCATAATAAACTGATTTTGCTTGTGTATTATTTCCATGTCCTTCATGTCAGATTAATACAAGAGAATCTTCTGAATTTTTTTATGACCAATTCCCACTGATCAGAAGGAGAAACCTCATGCTAGTAAAATAACACAAGGTCACATCAAGTATCAAGTAAACTGACATATTTCTGAAAGCTAATTTCATATTTAGAGACAATTATAACTGACTACTTGTCCACATCATGCAGCAGTACCAATATTTCAACAGCCTTTAATATTATTACAGTGACTGAAGCTCTACAATATGCACCATCTCCTCCAGGTGTTGGTAGTAAACTTATTAAAAGGTGACCTCTTATGCTCCCTTGATTAGGTTAAGACATGTCTATTTTATATACAAAACATGTTCAGGAGGTCTTCTGAATAAAATCATTCTCCGATAATCAGATTATTTGATCAGTTCTTCCTAATTTGAGCTGCTTTAGGGCTACTGTCACTTTAAATCCAAACAAATATCTGATGGCCACACACACATCGTTTACACTCGCATGTAAAAATGGCTGCAAACGTGTGCACAATTATACAACCAGACATCTTTGAAAAGTATTAGTAGAGCCTTCTGCACAACCAACGAAAACGCAGCAACTAAATAATGCATAATTTTTCCTCTTTAAATAAATAACTTGAAGATTTCATAAGAAGAAAAACTCCATTGCTGCCATAACATGAGTAACAAGTAAGGTTTTCATATTTTGTAGAGCTCAGATGCAGAAGCTACAACATAGCGGATAAAATGGCTGCTGACTGAAGTGACGACGTGTTCAGTTTTTAGCTGGATCATTGCATCTGTTGGTTTCAGTGAGCTGGTCTGAATAGAAAGCTCTGTTTTGCTTTTGCAAATTGAAAATGTTCACAATAATATTACAGTTTAAAGGGAAATAATATGAAGGGAGGGAAAGAGATGAAACAGTTGTGAACAGTAGAAAAGGACGAGAGTTGCATGCAAAGTTGTTTTTGTATTCCGTTATCCAGTGTTAAAAATGTGTTTCATTAGTAGGAACCTTTTAGATGTATGTTATCCATCGGCATGTTTGTGGAAGAAATCCCAAAATAAACAGATTTTTTACAGTTTTTTAATCAATGACCCTTTTTAAAAGAATTGACCAAACCGATCATAATTCCCCCCAAAACAACTTTAAGAAACCTGAAGAATAGAAGCACAGACATTGTGTCCGAGCCCGATCCGACCCGATGAATGAACTTTAATTATAAGGCCGAACCCGGAGTAAACCCGACATTTTAATTAAGATTTTGCTGCTTTCAGTTTTAGACAATACTTTCATTAAGCAGAGAAACTTTTCCTGTTTTTAGCTCTTGTTTAATATCTTCCAGCTTCATCTTGTCGCTTGTTGTATCTGCAGGGTGAGTCAAATGCAAATCATCTAGGATGTGTGATTGATCGGAGCGGAGCGGCGTCTGAATTTATTGTACTGCGTTTGTTAACGTCTAAAGTACCTGGGCACTGTTTTTTCTTTCTTTATTTCCTCCGCAGGGTCACTATCTAATCAACTCTTTAGACGATACATAGATTAACATAACTTTTCATTGTGCGTTTTGTTTTGCACAATGACAGGCAAATATGACACGTGAAATGCAAACGATGAGCTAGCGTCAATTGTAGGCTTTTTAAATTCACCACAGAAGCGAGTTCAACTATCTAGCAAATCATTTTGTCCAAATTTTATGTCACAAATCTAAACTCTAGTTCAGCCGCCTTGCCTGGTCGGTGGCGCCGGTTCGTTGAAGTCTGGCTTCTGTCAAACTTTCCCGGGACAAAAAATACTTTCCCACAGAAGTTCAGTTGGACGGTTTCTCTATAAACAAGTGAAAATATAAGTTACACTGTTATTAATCTTCTTTATAGGTCTTATATTAAAAGCATTCTGTCGTTTAAAAGCATCAGTGTGATAAGAAAAATTAAAATGCCTCCAACATCTGCAAAAGAAGACAGCCTGAATTCAGTTTGATATTAAGAAATAGGAGTTCTGTCTGATGCAACTTCTCATTGCATATTTTAATAAAAACGACCAACATGCCACACCAGGTCTTTCCCAACCTTGTTGTAATATTTTGGATAGTTTCACAATATGATAATCGACTCATTGTCAGATATATAAGTAGAGAGGGGCAACAGTCGACCAGACCATCGGTTACCAACGTTGGTGAAACCCTCGACTGTCGGCTACAGAGCAGCTTTTCAACGCCTACAAGAAAGGTGAGAAATAAATAAAAATATTATTTTTATCTTTGGGAAATCTTAGTTTGTATTCACTTATCCAGTAAAAAATATGTTGACATGATGTCTATCGAAGATAGCATGTGTGTTCTGTATACACGAGTGCTAGCTTTTATATCCTTAAAAATATACAAAATAAATGCATCAACTGAGTTTTTTCCTTTAGCAAGATGAAGTTGGCTGTGGTATTACTGGTGCTGTCCATGGTTGTGCTTATGGCTGAACCTGGAGAAGGATTTTTCAAACGTATATGGAGACATATTGCGCGACGATGCATCAGGTAAGATTTTTAAGTTCTTGATAACATTTAAAAATTCTTAAGTGAACTAAAAGTCAAATTGCTAAATTATACCACANAGCAACTGGACCAGCAGCAACTGGACCAGCAGGACCTGGACCAGCAGCAACTGGACCAGCAGGACCTGGACCAGCAGCAACTGGACAAGCTGGTCGAAGACGAGCTGCAAATGCAAAAACGTTCATTTCAGGAACAGAAGGCTTTGCAGCGTCATTAGGCAACGATCCAAATATAATTTGGGTCAAATTGCCCGACCTGTTTACAAATTAAACATACATTTTGCTTTTCCTGAAGGATTTTTGCTGAATTAATTTTGATGCAGTTAACTGATAAATAAAAAATGGCTTGGCAGCATAATAAACTGATTTTGCTTGTGTATTATTTCCATGTCCTTTTTTATGACCAATTCCCACTGATGAGAAGGAGAAACCTCATGCTAGTAAAATAAAAGCGCTTGCCTCACCACCACACTGCACATTTCATGACAGGCAGGTTTATATCAGAATTTGGGGTGAATTTAATTTTACTGGCTCAATGTTGACACTGGACAAATTGTGAACCATAAATTTTGTTTCTTTACCATAAAATCATAAACAACAACCAAAAAAACAACAACTAAAGTTGAACTTTAATTTACTTTAAGTAATTTTTTCACTCCCTTCACCATCTTTAATCTACTCTAGTTAAAAAATATATAAACTCTTCAAACCCAGACTGGATGATTCTGTACCAACAGCAAAATATTTAAAACAAAGTTTGTGATTTGTAAAACTTCAATAAAGGGCGATTTTAGAACATCTGGACCTCAATACAAGTGCTCCAGTTCCTAAACTACAACACACTCCAGAGGTGTGTGTGTAATAAACGTATCTTTCCACCCAAAAAAACAAACTCCTAATTTTTTAAACATTTCACGGGACCTTCAGAAACTAAGTCAGGATCCCTTTTTTTCTCCATGTCTCCTTATACGTGTCTCAAAAAAACTTTTATTAAAACAACTGAAAAGTGCGGCGTGTATAAACATTCAACCCCTTTTTCTCTGGGTGATGTTTTTGTAAATATCCCAGTTTATTTGTCTTATATTGAAGTAGTTGGATGATTAGAAACTTGAAATGTAAAACAGAAACCTAAACACCACAAACTGTCGAATTGCTAAATTCTTATCACCAGTTCGTCTGAATTCCCTTTGGTGTCTGATGCAACTTTTGGGTCAGAGCAGGATCTTTACACACTGATTTTGCAAAAGTTTAGACAGTTTGACATTATGATGAGTAATTCATAGTTAGACACACAGATGTATATATATAGAGAGAGGGACAGCAGTCCATCAGAACATCAGTTACCAACGTTGGTGAAACCCTCGACTGTCGGCTACAGAGCAGCTTTTCAACGCCTACAAGAAACGTGAGAAATAAATAAAAATATTATGTTTATCTTTGGGAAATCTTACAGCTTAACTATTTCTGCCAATTACTTTCACAGCAGAAGAATTTCAGAAAAACCGTATTATTGATGCAACAATGGTTTTGCCCTGAAAAATGATTCCTCACTAACTTTCGGGTGGGACAGAAACTTCAGTCGTTTTATCGTTCATTTTATGTATGAGCAGAGGCAGGACAGTACCAGAACGAAAACAAACGCTTACACCCAAGATATTCTACAAATCATCTGGATACAAGAGTGATAACTTTTATACCTTAAAACCTAAAAAATAAAACAAATGTGTGTTTTTTTCTTTAGGATGAAGTTGGCAGTGGTATTCCTGGTGCTGTCCATGGTTGTGCTTATGGCTGAACCTGGAGAAGGATTTTTGGGACGTATTTTGGGACGATGCGCCAAGTAAGATTTTTAAGTTCTTGGTAACATCTTAAAAATGTTTTTTGTCAAATTGACAAAAAAGTAAATTTGCCAAATATACCACATATACTTTATTAACAATGATGCTCTTTGCTACTGAACTTTTCTCCTAGGGGTGTCTTTGGAAAGAAGCAGGCAGTGGAACAAGCCGACCAGCAGCAACTGGACCAGTAGGACGAAGACCAGCTGCAACTGAACCAGCAGGACGAAGACCAGCTGCAATTGCAAAAACGTTCACTTCAACACAAAGCTTTTCAACGCCATTAGGGACGACCTGAATATAACTTTGATTCTCATCGGATTGAAAACGGCAAACTGTCCTGCTGTTGTTTTATCTTTAAGCAAATTAAATAATAATAAAAACCTTTACAGTAGATTAAAAACGATTCTGGTTGTGTTTTTTTTTCTGTTACTAGCTTCCTTTTTTCCGTTCCCTGTAAACATCTTCTTTAAACTGTAAAACAACTATTAGAAAAACATCATGCTGCCTCTCACCAAGGTCATTCACAAGGACAAACTAAAAAGTGGTTTTGTTGGATTTAGTTTCTGAGAGATACTACTAGCTGGATGGGGCAATGATCCATTAAATACATAATTTAGTAGTGGAAACTGTCATTTCACAACGAATGTCATGTTTTCAGTCGAGACATTTTGTCGTCTCAGAGCTTAAACTGAATGGAAAAACCTTTGCTAACGGTGGAAATAACAGTTACAACTATCATGAAATGTGGAATGATGAAAACTGTTATTTCTACTAAAGCTAACCCTGAACAAACAAATAAACAACAACAACAAAACTTTAAAATTGTCCTCTCTTGTGTTCAAAGAAAACTCCAGTTTTCCCTGTAATGCATGTCTGAATAAATTTTAACTTCACTGGAATCACAACAGATTTTAACAAATAAAGTAAATAAAGTTTCTTGCATAATTTCTGCCAAATTCTACACTGCAAAAACACAAAAATCTTACCAAGTAATTTTTGTCTAGCTTTTAGTGCAGCTATCTTGGTACACTTGAAATAAGACAAAACTAACTCACAAGTTCCTCCGCAGTAATAAATACAAGCTTGTTTTATGTAAATAATTCCTTAATATTGATGAAAAATTTCTAGTTCCATTGGAAGATTATTTCACTTGTAACAACGACATTTTTCTGATGTTATAAGTTAATTTATCTGGCAATCGAACTAGAATCTTTTCATTAGCATTAAGAAGTTTTTCACTTAAAATAAGCCTCTATATTTTCCTTGTTCGTCATTATTAAAGAATTATTGACTTAAACAAGCTCATATTTATTGCTAAGAAGTTAGTTGTAAGTTAGTTTTGTCTCATTTCAAGTGTACTGGGATATTTGTACTAAAAACTAGACAAAAATACTTGGTAAGATTTTGTTTTTGCAGTGAAATCTTTAGAAGAAAGAGAACATGAAACTTACTTCCTTCATCTTTTTTAGATGTAAAAAATGCTAGAGCTTTCAAAAGAGTCCTGTGTAATAATTTTATAATATATATTACGTTACTAATGCTATATTAAATACAAATATTGCAGAAACTATAAGAGAAAAATATAAATTGTTTTCTTTTTTATTGATTTGTCAGTCAGATATCGCCCCGTATTATGATTAAAGTTTCAACCATCAAATTATTCACTGATTAATTGATTTTCATCTTTAGTAAACATCAAAACATCAGATTATTTTTCACTTATAACACAGAAAAACATCTTGTTATAAGAACAATAATCTGCCAGTGGAACTAGAACTTTATCAAATTTAAGGAATTATTTAAAACAAACTGTTATATTTTGCAACTGAGTGACTTTTAAAATATTTTCAACAGAAGCTAGATAGAACTACTTGGTAATGTTTTGTATTTTTGCAGTTTGAGGTTAAAAAAGTGAAAGTCTGTCTTGCCCAACTTTGGTGTAATCTCAGATTAGATGGTCAACCATCTGGCCCACATGCAATAATCATCACCATCCAGCTTTTGCAATGTTGCAAACCAGTTTCACAATATTATAATGAACACAGATGGATCTGTATACAAGTATATTGAGGAGCAACAACTCATAACTACCACTGAGACACTGCAGCATTTTCACACCAGGTTTCAAGTAAGTACTGAACATTTGACCTGAAATTATCTGAGAATGTTTCAGAAAATGTAACATTTCACCAAATTAAGTGTACAAAGTTATGTAAGCAAATAATTTAAATAAAGGATTACCGTTATTTGAACATTTTTACCCATATTTACATGCATATATTTCTCTTTTCCCTTGCAGGATGAAGTGCAGTGCAGCATTTCTGGTGCTCTCCTTGGTTGTCCTGTTGGCTCAGCCTGGAGAGGGATTTTTTGGTCTTATTGCTCATGCCATTCATGGCATTTCTAGGTAAATATCACATTTTTCTGCTGCTCTTATTTCCAAAATTGCTTTCTCATCATGTCTCAACATCATTAATAGAAAAAACACGAATTATCAGTTACATAACTGCCCTGTTTCTTTGTGTCTTTCCTTTCCTGTCAGCCTAATTCACGGGAAAGAGACAAAACAACAAGTGGACCAGCATCAACTGGACCAGATGCAGATGGACCAGAAGCTGGATCAGCAGCAGTTGGACCAGCTGCAAAAAGAGCAGCTGGACAAACGCTCGCTGAAAGACAAGTTTGCTCAGCGTCAGTTTAATTAGGCCAAACCTGAGGCTGCTTTCAAATCACTTTATTAACCGAGACAAACTTTTTCCAAAAATATACAGTTTGTCGGCTTATTAAAGTGTCATTTGACCAACAGAAGAATAGAAATTGCACCAGAATACCAATTTGTATCTGATGTAAAGAAAATAAACGAGTTCAGAAATGTGTTTTTTCTTTGTGGAAATTTGTAATCATAAGCTGTAAGAGCTGCCAGGTCCATTCAAGCACAATGACATTTGGTAAAACTTCTTTACCATCAGCGATGGTTAAGAAGTCGAGTCCAGAGAAATGGTGGACCGCTTTGTGGCTTGGTGTAGAAAACAATCGCCTCATCTTGAACGAGAACAAACAGTGGATTTAGAAAGAAAAAGGGTTATTTCAAAATGTTATTTCCATCTTGGGAGAAGAAGTGAAGGTGGAGGAGGAATAAAAAATACTTTAGATTTAATCTGGACATCAATAGAAAGAGACAGAGCAGACTGGACTTCTGCAAAAACACCAAACGCTTTTCTGGAAATATCGCTGTGCACTTAAAATAAGACAAAACTAGCTCACAAGAAACTTTTCAGCAAAAATAGAAGCTTGTTTTGAGTCAATTTTCCATATTATTATAAAAAAAGTCATCATTCTTCCCATATTATTACTAAAACGAAATAGGACTTTTAAAAAAATCAATATTAAGAAATTACTTTCTAAAAACAGGCTCATATATCTGTCTGAAAAGTTACTAGTAATTTAGTAAACCTGAAGATATAAAAATAATTTAAGATTTTGTGTTTTTGCAGTGTAGTTCGAACCGACTCATTTTATGAGTTGAGATGCAAAATCTGTCCTTCCTGTTTTAAAATAAGTCTGACATTCGCAGTCTCTGTGGCTCCAGAGTCAGACAGCGAGGCAGGAGACCTGAACCGCAGATAAAAAAAACCCCGCTCAGTTTTAATCTCAGTTACCGAGTTAATGTCCGCTTACCGTCAAAACCCATGAACTTTACACCCGAGTCGCTTCACGAGAGGAAATCGTGTTCACACCAAAAGTCCCGCTGAGTCTGCACTGGCTGCAAAACTCAATTTAGATATTTTGAATTTACAAGTACAAAATTGCAATAGACTAAAGGAATGGTCCAAACAAAACCCTGTGAAAATGTGTGAAGACAATGTTTTATATGGAAAACGTTAATCTCGTAATTCTGACTTAATATCAAAATTTTGACTTTTTCTTAGAATTCTGACTGAAAGTTTTACTCATATTTAGCAGCAGGAAGTTTGATCCCATCCAGGACTTCAAGCCTGAATAACATTCAGGCAGTTATAAACAGTACAGTTAGGAATGAATAAGGAAAGGACCAAGAATGCATCCCTGGGGTACTCCACGGGTCACTGTAACTGATTTCTATTGCTTATCAATAGCCACTGTAAAATAGCGACTAAGAAAGATTAAAATGATCTTCAATTCCATTTTTTGAGGCCAAATGTCTTATGGTTACGTTTTTTGCAAAATCACACAGTGTTTTGCAATTTTAGAATTTCCTCCTTTGTGCTCGTATATAGGAGGCTGCAGCTTTCTACCAGGATGCAGATCATCATCTTCTCACGTAACAAACAGCATCTGACCAGTCAGCGGAAAGGTAAGAACCAAATACTCTCAGCTCTGTTCTCAGTCTAATTTAATAAGATGCATTTCTAAGCCGATGAATGGTTTTTAATGTTTTGCAGGATGAAGTGTACAACGCTTTTTCTCGTGCTGTCCATGGTTGTCCTGATGGCTCAGCCAGGAGAGTGCATCTTTGGATGGATCATAAAGGGAATTGGTCATGCAATTCATGGCATTCGCAGGTAAAAATAAGTTGATATAATAAGTCAGAGTGGATAAAATCATTTGGCATTATTATTTTATTTTTAAAAAATATATAAACGCATCTAGGATTTGTTTCATTTAAATAAAATAAAAACATTTAGCATTGGTTTTTTTTAAAAATTCAAACGTTTTGTGGTGAGCTAATTTGTTACATTGAACTGTGAACTTTATTTTTCTCCAACCAGCCTGGTTCGTAGGAGGGGAAAGGTTGCAGAAGAACAAGCAGACCAACAGCAACTGGACCAGGATCAACTAAACCGGAAAAAACTGGACCAGGATCAACTGGATCAGAAACAACTGGACCAGGATCAACTGGATCAGAAACAACTGGACCAGGATCAACTAAACCGGAAAAAACTGGACCAGGATCAACTGGATCAGAAACAACTGGACCAGGATCAACTGGACCAAGAAGATCTGGACCAGGATCAACTGGACCAGGAAGATCTGGACCAGGATCAACTGGACCAGGAAGATCTGGACCAGCAGCAATTGGACAAACGCTCCTACCGATCCGCACAGCGTCGCTTTGATTAGATACAAGAGGCCACTCTAGATATGCCAGCAGTTCTTGCTTTTAAACATCTTTCACGTATCAAACTGCTTTGTTATGTTGTGTCACTTCTGGACACTCTGCTTTTGTTATATGACACTTGTTTGCAAAGTGGAAAATAAACCAACGAAGCTTTGCAGAGTGCAGGCAAAGTATACCGCATTGCATGTAAACCTGCAGACAGTTTTGTCAAAAGTGAAACCCAAATAAAATCATTTTCTCTAATTCTTGTTGCACAGTTTCAAAGTTGTATAAAAAGAAATAAGATTGCAGGACTAATGTTCGACTGGCAATATCTGAAATTCAGATAAGATTACACGCTGTTTTTGCGGCTAAGAAGGTCTTCACTGCAAAAACACAAAATTATTTTTTTCATCTAGATTTTAGTATAAATGCATTCATACATTTAAAATAAGAAAAAAACTAACTTTAAAGTAAACTTTCAGCAATAATATTATTGCTTGTTGTAAGTCAACAAATCCTTAATATTAATGAAAACGTTTAACTTCCACTGGCACCGTTACCTAGCAACGCCACCCAAGCCGAGCCCGTCGCCTAGCAACCCAATTATAGCTCCACTGGCAGATTGTTGCACTAATGACATATGGAAAATAATTTGTTGTAAGTGAAATAATCTGAAAGTTGAACTAGAGCTTTTTCAGCAATATGAAGGAATTATTAACCAAGCTCCTAAATTTGTAAGTTAGTTTTATTTTATTTCAAGTGTATTACTATATTTGCACCAGAAACTAGAAATACTTGATAAGTAGTGATAAGGCACAGTGTTGTTTCTTGCAGTTATGCTATAAAGTATTTAAGTATATTCAGTGTAATAAGGCAGTTATGTATTATTAAAGTGTATTATTGGAGATACTTCAAAAACAGAAAGGAGTTAACGAGCTAAAGTTCACAAAAGCATTATCACACTTCAAAACCCTAAAATCCTACCCAATGTTTTTGTCTGGTTCCTACTAAACTTGAAGGGGGAAAAAAACTAACTTAAAAGTAATTTTTCAGAAAATTATATAAGCTTGTTTTAAGTCAATAATTCTTGCAGATAGATGAAGACATTTTTCCTGTTCGATATGGAATAATCTGCCAAACTGGTCATTTTCATGTTATTTTCGATAATTATTGACTTAAAAAAAGCTGCAGCATCTTGATGAAAAGTTACTTGTAAGTTTTTTTTTAATTTTATTTAATATTTGCATTAGAAACTACACTGAAAATAGTTGCTAAGGTTTTTTGTTTTTGGCATTCTCTTTTCTAATTTACCAGTTATTTGGCTCTTTTTGAGTTTTTTTCTTAATGTGAGGCTGATTGTTGTGAAATCAGAAGCACCATGGTAGGGAAATGATGAAGCCGTCATGAAGAACATACTGTACGTTTCTGAGTCTGGTGTGAAATTCAAAAAGGTCTTAAAAGAATTTAAAATTAAAGAAATTTAAAGCCTGAACGCAGACTGCAAGATGCTAAAAACTCTGTTTGCTTCAGCCGTTTGGAAATGAACTAAAACAGTGTTGAATGCAATGCGTGTTAAATTGTTTTAACATTATTTCAAGTGATGAAAGTCTTCAGCCAAGAAGCATCTGAGCCTCAGGGCTGAACTCAAACTTTTAGGGAAGTCAGAAGAACAAAGTACGAGAACAAACTTCGGTTTTGTGGTTGAACTCGTTCTTTTGTGTCCGCCCTTTCTCACGTGAAAAACTTTGAACAAACAACGACTAGAAACGCAGACCAACTCATAAAGAAATAAACTGATTAAAAAAAACAAAATTGTTTTCTAACAAAACCTGATTGTTATATTTGATTTTCAGCTCTTATGACTAAAAAATAGACACAATAGAGATTTTAGCTAAATTTGCCTCATTAAGTGGAAAACATGTAAAGTTTTACAACCTCAGAGTTTAATGCATTTAATAGTAAGTTCATGTAGATCAATTTGCATTGAAGTTTTACTTCAATACTCCTAAATAAAATCAACTGCAGCCAAACGCTTTCAGAATAAAACTAAAGATTAGATGTCATAGAAAAGCCTTTAAGGGGAAAAAGAAAGAGGGATTAGGATTTTTCTTGTTCTCACTCTTCAAAAAGTGTAAAACTTTAAAAAGCAGATAGATTTTTCTTTTAGAACTGGACATGTCAGCGACATTAACTTTACAATGTGGTGATTAAATTAACGTCACAATCCAAACCAGAACTGACATAAAAGCCGTGGATGATTCTGGAGCATCAATACATACAGAAAATATTTAAATAAAGTGAAAAATAAATGACCTACATGGCCTGAAATCCTGAACTATGTATTATCATGACGTGATAACACAAAGGGGGATTCTGCAGAATTTTAACACATAACTATTAACCATTAAATGTCTCAAATAATAAATAATAAGGATTAGTTTGTTTACAAAGTTGATATTTTAATTTGAACCAAATTTACTGACATTTACACCGAGATAAACGGGTTTTTTTCTAAAAAGACAAAATGAAAGAAATCTGTTAGCTGTTGACATCGTTTCCAACAGCTAAAAAGAAATAAAAAAGTCTTAAAAATATATTTTTTTTCATCTTCCTTTCAAAATATTGTGTCATTTCCACCTGCTCTGTCATCTGGTAAAAACATTTGAGCAACTTTGAAATGAGGATGATTTTTGTTTTCTAGTGAAAGCATAGAGTCAGGATGATGCCATCATACACCCACAAAACAAGAAACCATGTATTAATATGAAAATGTTCTTAATTTAAAAAGTTGATTTTTACTGTAATTTGCAGCTCGATGTCAAACTGCAGAGACAATTAATCTCAGGACAACTTTAGGTGGGATTGTAATCTGATAAAGAAGAATGATCAGTTTTGTTTTTATGTTTTTATTTTTGTATTCAGTATCTGATGGAGTTTGGTTCATGCTGAGCAGGGGAGGGATTTTTATGTTAAATTTGAAAGAAATAAGGTTTCTGCCATTTTGTTTTTAAGTGTTTTTTCCTAGTGCTTGAACTCAAAGAATACATCTGATTTTTGTCATTTATTCAGCCTTACCTGCAACTTGACTTTGATTTTTTATTGGGAGTTAATGGATCAGTTTTACAAAAAGGCCATTATTTGCTCAGTTACACATTAGTGTTTACTGTTTAATAATAGGGAGAAATTCAAACATTTCCACACCTGTGCAAGTGAAGAGTTACACAAATGGAAGAAGAAATGGTGCAACGATGACTGAGAATGACTGGACCTGAAAGTCTGTTGCAACCGGTTCGCTTTCCGAGTGCAACAGCATGAATACAGAACATCAAGAATCATAAATTCTGTTTTTTAAACTTCATTTTAGACTTTTTGGTGTTGACTTTTAAGAATTTCAGCTGCTACCAAACGTTAACTTCTGGATATTTAAGTACATCAGTGCTGTAGGATCCTAAATGTACTAATGTTGTATTTTTGTGCTGAATGTTTCCTTTGGTGAAGAACAACTTTAAACCGTTTATATTCCGCTCTTCCTCGCTCTCTGTATGGGCTTTACTCTGCAAGCTTTCCCGTTGCCATGGCAGCTGGCATAACACCTGCGCTAAACCTCAAAGCGTAACTGTGTCAGAGTTCACTTCAACCGAACCGAGACGGAGGTTTTTATGCGGATCAGAGTTCGATTGTGCATCACACCTCTCCAAACAAACCGGGCTAGAGTTCAGTTAAAGGGGACTAAACAGGGCTGGTATGAATGATCCCTAAAATCACAGAAAACCAGTTCACCAGCGGCTCCTGTGCAGCATGCAGTAATCAAGCATTGGATAATAATAATCTACGAGCGTGCGGTGGCTCCATTGGGTTGAGTTTACCCAACTCACTGGAACAACTTGCTCAAGTCTAAGCGATAGCATCTGCCACTGGTGGTTTCTCTGAGCCTGCAGCTTTGATGGCCTTCGCTTATCAGAGGTTGTGGCACCAATTGCAACCCAAGCTTACAACATGAAGGAAAAAGAAAAATTCACCACTTTGTCAGCATTTATGCAACTCAAACCTCAGACGATTCCCTGAAAATGGTATTTAACGAGAGAAATTCAGACTGGCTTCAAGTTTTCACCTAGAGCTCGTTGGCAACAACCGGTGATCTCTTTTCCAACCTTTGACAAGTAAAAAACAATTTCTAGTTGCTGAAATGTCATTTTTTAATAGCTTGCACTGACATTAGTTTTTGTTTTGCAGGATGAAGTTTGTTATGATCTTTCTTGTGATGTCGCTGGTCGTCCTGATGGCCGAACCCGGAGAGTGCTTCCTGAAGTCGCTGTGGAAAGGCATCAAGGCCGTCTACAAAGGCGCCAGGCAGGGATATAAAGGTCAGCTTTATATCCCTGAACAAATGCAAATAGATACATTTACCTGGGCTGCTCTGGTGCACAACTTTAGTATTTTAAAGCAGTTTTAATTTTTGAGTGTTTTGAATGTTCGATAATCAAACTGGTACATAACTGGTGTTTAATATCGCTGAATGACTGGGTTAATTGACTTTTTTGTGCCTTTATACTTTCATTATGAATAAATGAAATGCATTTATTTTTTTCCCTTTCTGTTTAGCATATAAGGACCAAAGGAGACAAGAGAAACTGACAAAGTAAGTAAAACTTTTTGGGCCTCTCCTTTCGAACTTAATTTAAGAGTCTTAAAGTTGTTTTAAAACAATTTTAATCAGTTCTGAAAAGCACACAATGCGATAAATAGTTGCCATCTGGCTACTTTTAGCCATGTAGTCAAACTGGTTTTCATTTAGGGCCTCATCGACATCATGAACGCCCCTTAAGGACAGGTCGAATGCATCGCTAAAACTACTTATTAAATCTAAAATGGAGGGTTTCCTCCAGTGTATTATAAGCCTGGCAGGCTGCCAGGCTTTACTTGTCCCCCACCAGGCTAACTGTGGTTTATTTATTTATTTATTTTAATACACCAGTATGGGGGAAATTTTCTGCCATAATTTGAGAGCACACATTTTTATTTTGAAAGCAGGATTTCATGTCTTTCTTCTCAAAACATATAATACTTGCATTCTTTCAAATACTCACTGTTTTCTCAAGCCTTTCTCCTTGTACTCAAAATTTGTCACTGCTCAGATCAAATCTTTGCTTGCAGCCTCTCTGCTTGGTTGTGAGTCCTTTTCAGACAGTAGCCACACAGGCACGCCCACTAGAAGGAAACAAACGCACCCCCAATAACACCTTCATTCCATTGGCTGAGAGGTTGCTAGGCGATGGAACATTTCTGTTCCAAGTATGGGCAGAAAATGAAACGCACCAACATCTGAGTTTCAGAATTTATAAAATGTTAAATATTATTTCAACATGTTTGGGACCCACATGCATGCAGGTCGAATTGTTTTCGTCTTAAAAATGTTTAACCCAAGCTATGATTTTTTATATCTATGCATTAGGTCTTGATGGTTGAACCATTAAGAAGCTGTTAATGTTGTGTTTTCTCCTGTTAGCAGCGCCCAACAGGACATGCAGGACCAGCAACCAGCCACGCCGCAGCCATATCAGCGCTGATTCACTTAATCTGATCATAAATAAACGTTAAGGAATTAGCTTTCTGCTTGCACAAAGAGGAAAAAGATTAAATAAAAGACTGCTAAAATGCAATCATACAGAAGAAAGAGCTATACCATAGTCACTGTCTGTTTGTATAAAAAAAAAGTTCATGAATAAACTTGCAAGTTTATTTTGATATATTTAAATTATTTGATGCGTAATTTCATTATATATTGTTTGATTTAAAATTATTTACAAAAAAGAGAAAATGGATTTGATCAAGAATCTGATGCTAGACTTCATAAAAAATGTAATTTATAAGTGCGATAATGTTTGTTTTGTAGAAACACTTCAGTGTAATTTCTGCTTGACATTTAAAAGTGCTAAATGTACTGTAAGCGTATCATGAGGGAAAAATATGCAGATATAGCATAAAAGCATGAAAATCTACCTGAAAATATAAATTATAAAATCCAGATGTGAAGTCGACTCAATGTCTACTTCTATGAAATTATTTTTAAAAATTGAAGCTAAAATGTATAATGTGTATAAAATCATCAACAGCTTAACAGTTAAAGACAGAGTTCATTAAAACTATACATTAAGACAATTAGATTAATAAAAGCTAATGTGTCTGCACTGTAAAAACAAAATCTTACCAGGATTCTTTGTCTAGTTTTTCATGATAGTGACTTTGAAATAAGACAAAACTAACTCATAAGCAACTTTTCAGCAAGAAATAGAAGTTTGTTTCAAGATTAAAAATGACTAGATTCAGATTGACTCATAAAATAGTTAATGCATAAAAACAGTTTTTGTATTTTTATTTTCCAAGAAAGCAAAGCCATGTATCATTTTTATCCCACGCATCACTTTGTTCCATCATCAAGTTCAGGTTTGTGGTTTAGACGTGACTTTTCTGCAGGCATTTGATGTGATTGTTCTCATGTTAGACGTTTCTGATCCAACGCGATAAGAAGTGTCTTCCTCGTCGAACATGGAAGCTGGATCTTGTACGACCACTTTCTCAATGTTTGGTGAACGACTGAACGGTTGCAATAGCAGTAAATGCAACATTACAATTGAGAAACAGGCCAACCCCATCACAACAGACGAGCATTTAAGGCAAAGAAATCAGATCTGCTTTGGTTTTAAGACAAACTCTGACGCTTTCTCTACCTGCTGACAGGTAATTATATCGTTTATGGGTTTTTATTGGGTTTAAATGATTAAATTTGTGCTTCGTTTTGCAGGATGAAGTGTGTTATGATCTTCCTCGTGCTTTCGCTGGTCGTCCTGATGGCCGAACCTGGAGAGGGATTTCTAAGCTCTATTTGGAGAGCCGGAAAGTCCATATTTAAAGGAGCCAGACAAGGATTCAGAGGTTAGCCACAAAATGTTAATTACTTAGAAAAAGTTATCAAGATTGAGACTGGCTCTCGTTTTAATTTATCTCCAGAGTTTCCAACTCTGAGTAACTTTTTTCCCTTCTCTGCTTTTAGCATACAGACACCAGAGGAGATTGGAGAAAATAGAAAGGTAAGCTTTTCTCATCACCGTCAACGAGAATTAGTTCAAAATTCCAGCTAATTCTGATTTATTTAAGTTCAAAGTTCATGTAGCTCTCAAAAAACAGAACCCTATTTCTGAAAAAAAGTTCATACACAAAAATTGATTGGCCCGTCGGCCGCAACGGTCCCACGACGGCGTATCAGGGCCACTGCAGAGAGAAAGAGAAAGGAGGAGAACATTTCCACCAAACACTAAAAGTTTTAAATTATTTTTTTTTTTAAATTGAGATTTCCGATTTAAAAATTTGCTACGAAACACAGAAATTTTGAGATAAATCTCAGACATTTTCTAAAGAAAACTTGAAAAGTTCAAAATGTTCAAAATTTACCAGAAAAAAAAAAACTAGAAATTTCTAAGTTTTAAAAGTTGACATTTTTTCATTTTGGATTTTTTTTTTTCAAATTTCATTTTTTTTCTTGCAGATTTTCAATTTTTGGAGCTCAGAAATTTCCTCTTTTTTTTTTGAGAAAAATTCTGTAATAAATCTAAACATTTCTGAGTTTTTGGTGGAAATTTCTTTTTTTACAGTGAATAATAAACCGTTGTACATTTCTGTACACATAAAACAAAATTTGTAATACCATATATTTGTTTCAAATTTAATGCCAAATGATCAGATTTTCGTTTTTTGACATTAAAACACTGATTGTTGTAATAAATTAAATTTTAGGATCTAATATTTAGTTTCTTCTTTCTCCAGAAATAGAAAGAAATATGAGAAACAGCCAGAAGACGAACCCGAACGCCGTCGCTACGCCTGAAGATTCACTGGACGTCAGAATGCGACATTTGGATCTCAAGACGGAGCATTTAACTTTCCCGCTTTTACTTTTATACAGAAAAACAAAGAGCAAATAGACAAAAATGTCAAAAACCTGTTAAATTTTCTGCTAAGCAAGCCCGGCTGATGCTGCAAACTTTCTTTGATTAAACCTTTAACTCAAATAATGCACTGTGTGGTTGTTCAGATTTATATGTATTTACAAAAACATCAGCTATGATGCATAACTGACCTCTTCCTGTTTGGGATTTACATCTAATTAATGTGCAAATACGATCTTATAGATTTCAAATAGAAATGTGAATTATGCTGAACCACATTCACAATATTAAGGCCTCAAACGTCACAATGGCAAATAAATAAATTCTTTATTTTAATAAAAGTGACATTCTGCAGATTCAGGTCACCACATCAACAGTATTTTATAGAGCAAATTACAGTTAACTGTTAATTTATATAAGCAGGTTGCACAATAATCCAGTTCTAAAGTTGAAAGTTGGACAGCATTATATGACGAAGCAAAACCTGAATCATGGAACAATGATTGCAAAAGGTAAAAATGCAACAACAAGATTGAGAAACTTCAGTCCAGCCCACAGGACAGATCAGTATATAACGAGACAAAATGAGACAGATCCACACAGTTCACTTCCCTCTTTATCCAGAACCTCTGGCATCGTTTGGGCCTGCGACAGGTAAAATAGATTTATTTATATTTATGTTAGTTTGGTTGAAACATGACATGTTTTAGTTTTACAGGATGAAGTTCGTTACGCTCTTCCTCGTTCTGTCTCTGGTGGTCCTGATGGCCGAACCGGGGGAATGTTTCTTGAAGTCGTTTTGGGGAGGAATAAAAGCTGCGTTCAAAGGCGCCAGGGACAAATGGAGAGGTAAAAACCCCCGAAGGTTTCGCGGTTAATGTGGCCAGTTCGTGATTTAAATAACAAATAATCAGTTTAACTACAACTTCATGGTATTTGCACAGATTTAAACCAAATGTGTTTTAAAAACAGGAATGAAATTATTTCTATTGCTGCTACAAAATATACACCGTAATAATCCATCTAGAGTTTATAGCCTTTCGCAGACTTGAGCAAATTTCAGTAAAAAAAAAGAAAAAAAAAAGTGATTGGTAGCATATCTGCTTTTTGACAAATCAATAAAGTTTATTTGTGTAGTGACATCAAAACCGTCAATCCACATCAGATACGCTGATCAATTTTCCCGATTATATGAGTCAAAAAAATCAACTCTGGGTTTTTAGTCTAGATCTAAATGAACTCAGTTTTCTGGAAGTTTGTTCCAGATTTGTGGCGCATAGAAGCTGAACGCTGCTTCTCCATGTTTGGCTCCGGCTCTGGTTCTTCGGAGACCAGAACCGGAAGACCTGAGAGGTCTGGAAGGTTGCTATGACAACAGCAGCGTTTTTTTTTTGTGTTTTTGTGCAAAGCCGCTCGATAATTTATATATTATGTTGTTCAGGCGATAGAAGGCCGACTTTGTAACCATCTTTATGTGACTCTGAAGGTTCAGGTCAGAGTTCCTGTGTTATAAGTAAAATAATCCACCAGTGAAACTAGAATTATATCAATATTAAGCAATTATTGAGTTGAATATTAAGCTTACAGCTTCTCAGTAAGCTGAGAAGTTACATGTAAGGTAGTTTTGTCTTATTTCAAGTCTACTAAGATATTTGACCAATGTATTTGGTAATATTTTGTTTTTACAGTGCAGTTTGAAAACGTGACTATTTCGCAACCACCAACTGCAATCATATCTTCTACAGGATTCTTTAAAATTTTTCTGAACAGATTTATGTGTTGTGCTAATGTTTTGTCTCTGTTTAGAGTACAGAGACCAGCGCAGACTGGAAAAGGTAGCAAGGTAAGAAATTAGCACCGCATGTTTATCCCCAATCTGAGTCCTAAAAGGGTTTTTGGGCCTTTAAGCTTCACTTGATGTGACGCATTTTGCTTCAACAAAACCGTAAAAGCCCATGTTTTTAGTTTTAGTTTCATTAGTATTTGGTTTCATTATGCTGACGTTTTTGTAATTAACTCAGGCTAAATTTTTATTAACTTTTCTATGTAGATACCAGAAGGAAATGGCGAATCGGCAGAATCAAGTGCCGTCAAACCCGCCACCAAATTTGCAGTAGGATTAACATGGATGACCTGAAGATATGATGAAAGGATCCAACGTTAGTCTTGCTGAGTAACGGATTTCTAAGCTCATAATAATTTACTTTTTTGTTTTTGCTTGAGCCTAAAATAATTAGAAACAAAGAAAGTTAATTTTATTTCAAATCTTAAAGGATCTAGTTGTGTTTTTTCAGAAATACAAACTCAAATTGTAGAATGAAATAATGGTAATTTTTTGTGAATAAAGCATGTAAGAAAACTTTCTCTTATTTACTTGTTTAACCAACGATATGATTGGATCCAATGGAAGCAAGCCAGTAAAGTTTCATCTTTATGTTTGCTGTTCATTTGACTTTTTAAAAATGTGTCAAATGTTTCTGACATTTTGAATCTGATGGTAAAATGTTTCCTGATGTTTAAATCTCAAGTCTGCCTTTTCTTAAAGGGGCAGTATCATGTAATTTCCAGGCACATATTTCATCTTATACCATAATATTCATGTACTATGTTACCTTCAGATGTTATAAAAATTGTGTCTATATCAAATATGACTGAAAAGAAATTTAAAACCTCCAGCTCTTTCTGAAAGTCATCCAAACATGGCTCCTCTATTAATCCTTTCACAACATTTTTATCAGCGTTGTGCTGAGAAGCGGCTCCTTTAACGAGCTGATTCTCAGTTCCACCAGGTGTTTGCTAATTGCTGCTGGCTAGTCTGAAGGAGCTGCCCTGAGAGGTAGAAGGTCAGGAGCTTGGAAACTGCAGCTCAGGGGCGGAGCTATGCCTTGAAGGCGGGGCTAGGTCCACCCAGGCATTTTGTGCAGCTGAATGGTTGCCAGGCAGATTCAAGGAATCTCAAACATAAGATAATCAAGGCAACACTCCAGGTCTTTTTCTGTAGAGGAAAGAACTTTATGCTAGGATATAAATGTCAAAAAGTAAAAGTTAGATAACATTGTTTCTTTAAGAATCAAGTAGTTATTTTTCACAAAAACAATAAATAGATTTACAACCAGAAACTGCAGAATAGAAATTTTATTACGCAGAAAATCATCTCGGTCTGGTAAAGCAGCTTGTTATTCTGTGTTTTTTCAATAAACTGTTTACATTTATTTTCTTATTTTTAAGGCTGAATTAATTTTTTTCATCTTAAGTTCTTTTTTTTTTGTTTGTAGGAATTAAATATCCGGGAACGGTTTTCTAATGTAAATAAAGAACTATTTTAAGTGTAGATGTTGGGCAGGAATTAGCTGGTGTCTTTCTCGGAATAAAACGGACGGATTAGTTAAAGTAAAGCTTGGAGTAACCGTCCGGTTGTACTGGAGCTAAAGTTGAATGATTTGCAGGTTCCAGCACAAGCAGCTCTGCGCTTTGGTATTTCAGCTTCTCAAGAGACATTTTCTGAAAAAACACAAAAACTGGGAATAGGTGAACTTTTCCTGAATGTTTTCAGTTACTCCACAGATAAATCCACCGAACTGAGAAACGACAGATCTGCTGTAGATGACCTTCCCTTTCCTACTGTTGTCTTCAGAAAGCGACAAATTCAGAGAATCTGATGCAACAGATCAACTTCTTCACACCGAGTTCCTTTAATCTGAACTAAAAACCAAACCGAGTTGATTTTGAACCATAACAAGTGAAACATGGACCAACTTATTGGTTGTCTATTGATGATTTTACTCGACAAAATGTTTTTTGGTTTCACAATTGGTGACTTTTATAATTTTTTGTGTTTTTATGATGGCATTTTGAGCTGCCTTGTTGCTGAAATGTGATTCAGAAATAACGTTGCTCCAGTTAACTTCTCTAAATAAATGCTACAAGCTACAAATGGATTAATATGATGCCTAATTTTAGTAGCAACAGAAATAATTGCATTCCTTTTGTATAAATAAATACATTGTTGGTGTATGTGTATATGTGTATATGTGTGTAAGTAGTATAATTTTTTTAAAATTGCACTCCATTGGAGGATTTAACAAAAAACAGCTCAAATGTTTTTATATTTTGCCAGAAATAAAATAATTTGTCTGTTTTTTCTGTTTTGATCATATCAGCTTTTCAAAAACATTTTTCAGTAATTGATAATTATCCACTTAATGGCTTTAAAAATTCACAAAATAACGTGTTTTTCAACTCATGCAGACGCATAAAATGATGTGAAATGTGCTTAAAAAGTTAAGACTCGACACGGGCAGCTCTGCTTCGGATCCACATGAAGCGTTTCTCTTTGTTTTATCTTCTCAGGCCACAAGTTAGAACATGTTTGTGTCAAAACAGCGAAGAGGAAGCTTTTATTTAACACCATCTCAAAAGCAACTTTACACGCCAAGTAGGAAAACATGTAGCGCATAAAACATGAACTCAGAGCCAGTTCAGCCCATCCCACTAAAACATGCATCTATAAAACGAAACATCTCCGCAAAGTCGTTCAGCTTTCACACAACCATTCAGCAGGTAAATATTCATATCTTTTCTCCTTATTTCTACACTGCATGTCTGATTTTATTTTTTTTGCAGGATGAGGTGCGTTACGATCTTCCTCATCCTCTCTCTGGTCGTCCTCATGGCCGAACCTGGAGATTGTTTCTGGAGGTCTTTGTGGAGAGGAGCCAAGGCCATATTTCACGGCGCGCGCCACGGATATCGAGGTAAATTAAAAACGCTTTGTGAATTTTGTAATGTTTAGTATTTAAACTCTTTCCACTGCTGACAGCCGGAGACGACTCAGAAGTTTTCTGATTAATAATATTTTTATTGCTCGTCTATTTTCTCCTCATGCACAATCTTTAAATAAATTTAAATCTATTTAAATATTTAATAACCGCTCCTGTTTTTCATCGCAGCATACAGAGAGCAACGCAGACAGGAGAAAATGGCAAAGTAAGTTCTTCACATCATTAAACAGAATAAAATTATATATTTAGGGTTAAATTCAAAAATCAAATGTAAAAAAAAAAAAATTAAAAAGTGAGATTTTGCGTCTTATCTAAAGTTTTATTTCCTCTTTCAGCAACGGGCAAGAGAGGCCTCAACTGCAGGAGAAACGCTGAATCTCTTCAGTTGCCGACAGGAAAAACTCCGGCTGCAGCTTTCTGCTCGCTTAGTGAAGACGGAGATAAAAACTCGTCAATATATCAGCCAATAGCAAGATTAATCGATTAGCTTGAAGCATGGCATGCAGCAATGATTTTATGCACAATTCAAGTTATTTTCAAATAAAGCTAAATGTGCAAACATTCATGAATAAACTTGCAAAACAATAAATGTCTGCTTGGTGGTTTTATTTTACTAAATAAAACTAAACCGGTTGTTTTTCCTTAAAAAACTAAAAATTCACAGATAAAAACTACAGATGAGAAAACTGATAAAAATAAATGTAAGTAACTGTTATAAAAGATACAAACTTTGATAATTGGTAGAGATGTTAATGGGATTGTTTTTAACTCTATTCTAAATGTTTTTTAACTCTATTTTGGAAACATTTAGAAAAAATACCCATAAAAAAAGCATTAATAAACATAAATTATTTATGTTTATTACGATAATAATAATAATAATAATGGAGGAACTGGGTTCCGGTCTAAGAAAGGAATTCAAACAATCTGGTAGAGGGCCACCTACTGGTGAAGTGGAATAATTAATCGATGATAAAGAGTTTTGAAATTCAGACTGAAGCTGCACGAAAAAGAAAATCACTGAATAAAACAAAAAATTTGCATAATTACTATAGAACAGGAAATCATAGAGTGAATTAATTTCTCCAATAAAGAGAAACGACGCAGTAAATCTGTTTGCACATGTCATTTTTCGAACTTTTAAAAATGACCATAAAGTGTGAAAAGTGTTGCAAAATTACAGTTTTGACTATTCTGCCTACATTTGTGCGTAGATCTATTTGGATGAAGATTTTAAACGGCCTGATTTGAGGACGTTACAAGTCCCAGCTGCCATGTCCTTTTTATTAGATTATTTATGTGTTTCTAGATAATACATCTAGATGTTGCACAACTTTAGTGTCACACTGAGCAATAGTTTAAATAATTTATGCTTGTGGTTGGTTGTGCTTAGTCACGTAAAAAACATCTATGTGGGATGGAAACAGGTTTTAAAATGTATTTCAGTGAAAACAGATATTTGCTCGATTATCAATTTCTGCACATTAAAGATTAAAGAAGAAATTTGAAATATGAAAACAAACAGAGCAAGCTAAAAACATAAATCTGTTATACTGATATGTTAACAAATTATTTATTTCAACTGAAAAAACTCTCAAAGAGGAGATTAGAGGCCCTGAATTATTTATTTTCACAGAATTTTAACTTCACTCTTCTGAGATCAAAAGGCAGAAATTTCAGATTAAAGTCAAAATTCTGAGATTAAAGTAAAAATTATGGGAAAACTGTTAGAATTTTGAGAAACAAAAAGTCAGAATTTTAAAAAAATCTTCAGAAATCTCAGATTAAAGACAGAATTCTGAGATTGTGAAAATTCTTAGAAAAAACTAAATTCTGGGAAACAAAAAGTCCAGATTCTTAGATTAATGTTAAGTTTCTTAAAAAAGTCAGAATCTCAAGAATAAAGTCATAATCTGATTTTTAAAAAGTCAGAATTTTGAGAAACAAACTTAGAATTTTAAGATTAAAAAATTACATTTTTGGCCATAGTCCTCTTCTGTATTTTCATAAAATCTTAAATTCAGACAAAAAGCAACAAATAAAACAGGACACCTATTCTTTAACCTGGTAGTCTTATTATTCTGAACGCTCACGGTTCTGCAGCTCCATAGTAACTTTGCAAACTTGTTTACTTCCTCCCAAAAGGAAAAAAACTTTCATGCATTTATAATAATCAATGGCGGCAGTTTTCTGCAAACAGATGACGCTTTTGATTAGTTTCTAATTCAGTCTGCAGCAGAACTTCCCCTCCGGCATTAAAGTCACCTTTGTTTCCACAGAACATTGACAAGCAGCAGAGGTTGACTGAACAATGAAAGTATAATTAACTAAAACAAATTAAAGCAGAAATTAAATAAGCAAAATGAAAACATTTGGAGAGACAGACCATAATTTGAACAATTACAGTAATAAAGCAATAAAGTGACGCAACAAAAAGCTAAATGAAAACTCACTGAGGAGGATTTTAAACAGAAATGTGGTTGAAAGCTTCCTGAGCATTAACACATGCAGACACAGAAAAGAAACAGACACATTTAACTCCAACAAGCGGCGCTTCTTGTTAATTTCTTCTTGGAATAAAACTTTAATTTAGCCAAGATATAATCATTAGAAAAAACTACTTTTTGCTCCTCATTTGTAAACCTTTTGCAGATAAATATGGTAGAAATGCAATTTTATGTACATTTTAATATCATAAAAACAGAGAAAAGGTTGCTTTTTAGATTAAACTGGAATATTTTTAATGGTTTTTCCAGTTCGGAGTTCAAAATTAAGTGAATTTAATCTCAATTCTGAATTTAATCTCAAAATTCTCCCTTTTCAGAATTCTGATCTTAGTCTCAGAATTCTGAGTTTAATCTCAGAATTCAATTTTTTTTTTTTCAGAATTCTGATCTCAAAAGATTAAAGTCAGAATTCTGAGAAAAAAAGTCAAATTTCTGAGATTTAAGATTCTTTTAGTTTATTTATAAATCATCCTACGTCGACTATAAAGCAAAGCTGCCTTTGAAAAATTAACAGGAAAAACAAAAAAAATGAAAACAAAATTAACATAAATCACAAATGACAGAACTGCGTGTTTGGAAAACTAACAAAGCGGTTATTTTTAAAGGAATTAACGTTGCCAACATGAAAATAAGGTGTAAGTGAAAGTCACTGCATGGGTTTTAAAACAGACCAAACATCTCTGAAGCCCTGAAGGCCTGGATCTCCGTCTTCCGCTTTAACGGTTCTCAGATGTTGCAAAGTGTGGAAACGTGTAAAACCCTGCAGGATAACGCCAAGACTTTCAAGTCAACTCCGAAAATAACTTGTATTGTAGAAAAACTAATGAGGGAATCATTCATGTCTAATTTGTTCCTGTCAGGAGTCTCAGTGCATAACGACAAAGACATGAATGACCATTTGTAGTTCTTATTCTTTCTCCCAATTCATTATATTTAAGTTATTGATTGGAGACAGGAACTGATCACATATCAACTGAGTTCCTCACATTAGACAGGACAGACTAATCTAACTGGTCAATCTGTTTTTCATTGATCTGACATCCAGAGTTTAAATGAAGGCAATTATCTTTCAATTTCATTATATTTTATAAAAAATCCAGTAGATTTTATGATTCACGTAATTTGATGTCCTCAAAACAACCGTTCAGCTTAATGACATCCACGGAAAAAGTATAACACACTGGAAACTTGTTTGAAACAAAAGGCAGAATGAACAGCAGAAAAGTCACTGGTCCTAAAACACAACCCTGAGGGACTCCACATAAAATGGCAGTAGAATCTGTCAACTTTAGCAATGACAGTTCCTCTTAAAAAGGTAAAATTTGCACACCTGAAATTTAATTCTTAATCTAAACAGTTGCTACATTCTTCCCCAAATGATTTTTTAAATGTTTTTGTTTATTTTCATCTGTTTTGTGGTAAAAATAAATAAATAGATAAAGTAAATAAAAGCGCAACATCAGCTTTAAATATTGAATCGGTTAAAAAATATCCCAAAGAATTTCACGCAGGAGACCAGCTCTGTGATGGTCTGGCTACGAGAGGCGGTTTTAGTTTCAGGCTAATAAAAAAAATTAAAAATAAAATGAAATTATTTTTTAGCTCTAGAACAGCTTTCAGTAATTCTGGAAATGGCATTTCTAATCTGGCCACTGCTGATAATATTTGCCAAAATTATAAAGTTCCTAACTGTATTTTATTTAAGCTTAAATGTAAAGCTTTGGAAGTGCATAATACTCTACCAAACTTACATATTATTGATTAAACATTTCTAGCTAGTAAGTAAAATTAGATCATATACTTTTAAATTATTTTTATATAGTGAAAAACTCAATTTGTGACAAATTTACACAAAATAAATTACTAAAGCATTAACATCAAGCTGATTTACTTTTAGTTATGACTTCAAATTACATTGTTTTCTTTCAAGTCAGCAAAACAAAATTGGTTTGTAAAACATTGACGTTTTCATAAGCTTTGAAATTATTTCTTCATATAGCAGGTGCCACCTTGGAGTCCAGGGAGGCTAAGTTGGTCGGGACGGGTTCATAAAGCTCTCTCCATTTCACTTTCAGACGAGCTTTAGGGCACGACGGCTAACCCTGAAAATGACACCTGCAACCTCCACATAAAACTAAACAAACACTCGCCAGCCGAGCAAGCAAAGTTTGTTTTGGGCAGATGCGGCTTCGCTTAAAACATATCGATCGGAAATGAGATGTGGTCAAAGGAGGGATGAGGGTCAGTCGTGTCATTGGCAGTGGTTGTTTACCTAGAGGCGATTGGTGGCCTCACACAGGCCTTTCCCAGACAGAGACGAGTGGTAAATAATAGAAGAGCTATGACTGAGGGCAGACACACAAACACCGCTCAGCATCAAGGTTAAAGACGAGTGTGGGTGTAATGGGAGAGCGCTCTATCAACGCGTCATTAATACATGAGGAGGGTTCACCGAAGCAGGGAGGCAGTCGCTGTGGATCCTGACATCTGCATGTCTAATGCATGAGAGGTCTCTGCATCTCAATGACAGATTGATCAATATGAATTTAGCTGCAGCAGAGTCATGTGAATAAGCCAGAACTTACTCACATTACAGAGTCACACCATTAATTTACAGCTGACCAAATGCTTTAGGATCAGGTGTAATAATTATATTCACACTCCACTCCACAGACTGAGGCGCAAATAAATGTTGATGCTTCACAGTCCATTTTATTTAGCTCTTCAGAAAGAGAAATACAAAACTCCTTGCTTTAAAAGGCACATCATTTATAGTAGCAAATTTTATCTATAAAACTTTTTTCACAGATAATCTAGTGAGGTAGATCTGCGGCTGCGTTGCTAGTACATCATTTTCACAGATGATTAGCTATCTAACCATAGATCTAGCGAGCTTATTATCTGTATAAAAAGGTTTTGTAAACAAAATTTAACTAAAAAATATATACTAACTGTCCAACAAACTAAGTGGCTAAGGGCAGCTGTAGCTAGTTAGCCAGATTATCTATGAAAAAGGTTTCATAAAAAAAAATTGCCAACTAAAATTATATGTTTTCCATCCATTTAGCTAGCTATCTAACCGGAAAATAATAAAAAAAACAGATTTCATACAAGTAGATCTACACATATAGATCTAGCTAGCTAGCTTATCATGCGAAAAAGGTTTTAAATCAAATTTATACAGCTAGCTAGCTAGCTAGCTGTATAAGTGCAGCTTTAGCTAGCTATCTAAAGCAGCTCTAGCTTATCATATGTAAAAAGATTTTATTAAGAACATTGGCTAAAAATGATATGCTAGCTACAAATGATATCCATCTGGCTAACTCTCTAAACACAGATCTAGCTAGCTAGCTAATCATTTGTGGACCAGTGTTTAGAAATAAAATTTGCTTATATATAAAATATACCATTCAAGGCAAAAATGAACAGGTGAAGAAATAGACTGTGAAGCATCACCTTTTATTTCCACCTGTCAGGGGAGTGGAGTGTGAATATAATTATTATTTATAATCATTAATGACTGGCTATGATTAGCTGGCTAATTTCTAGTTTATTAGCGATATTTTGGGGCTTTAAGCAAGTTGTTAATATTTAAACAATTTATTTATACTGTGGCATTAATACTTTGCATTAGTTGATGCAGGAGCTTCACACAGGCGCTCATGTTGTGAGACTTTTAAAATTCAAGCACAAGCTCAATGTTTTTGACTGTTAGCAATGATTCTCCAGATAAGGAAGAGTCTGAGCTTTCAAACCACTAAAGATGGAAACAACTCACTTTATGCTGCTTTATGGTGGCTAAAAAATAGATTATTTTCACAATTCTTGTAGGAATTGTTAGAGAAACAACATCAAATGTGTCCACCAGGTTGTAAAAGCAGAAAACAAGGACGTGCAAAGGAGTGTTTGAGTAGGGTGTGTGGGTGAGAGATCAAATTGTATATCCCAACATGGACGTGTTTGTGTGCAGGGTTGTGTGGAGGTGTTAAATGCATAGATCAATAAGGTGGATGTCACCAATATCCCCAGCAGTGGTTGAATGTGGATATAAGCCCCCAGAGCAATCATTTTCTGTTCTTCTGTTTCTCTGTGTGTCTCCTTCAGCTTTTGTTCTTCTGTTTGTTTACATGCTACTATTTTTCATCTCATTGTCATTCCCCCAACACTGAACAGAGAAAATATTTGACGGGAAGACAGCTGACAAAGATTCAAAGTCTGAAGCATTTAAACACAAAGGCAAACAGAAGATAAAAGGAGGGGAGAACCAGCACTACATGCCTAACACAAAGGCTTTTCCTGCTCGTCTTCAGTTGCTGCTTTCTGAGTGCTACTGTTTAAAGAAAGTCACCAGTTATATTTGGTGTGCTTTTTATTTAGAATAAAATATGCTTTGATGTAGGGCTGTTGTAAAGAAATATTTTAGTACTCGAGTAATCTGTCGATTATTCTAAAAAAAACAGATAAAATAAAACATTGGTAAAACAACAGTATTACTTTCGTATATCAACATCGGTCCAATTTTTCCACATTTGAGCTTCCCTAACAATAACTTTTTTGTAGTTTAGAAAACTCAATTACAGTTGGTTGTTTGTTTACGGTGTTGGATGGTTGTTTGTTTAGGTGTTGGATGGTTGTTTGTTTACGGTGTTGGATGGTTGTTTGTTTACGGTGTTGGATGGTTGTTTGTTTAGGTGTTGGATGGTTGTTTGTTTACGGTGTTGGATGGTTG